>DWFV01001052.1:0-12060 GCA_018246775.1 Parelbella machaon machaon
ATAATTTATATTCATATTTCCTAAACCGTCATTTCCAATTGTGGCAAGGTGGCAAAATTTGTGACCTATGCGAGGCAATAAGCTCAATCCCTGTGCTATGGCACCTATAACATAGATTGTAAAAATTGAGACTATTACCCCTCTGTCTACCCGTTAGAGAAAATGTAGTTTTAATAATCAATTAAACCTGTCTAGAAGCGATATCTTACAAGCAGATAGAAAAGATATATCTACTTCAATATACACGGATTCAGAATATAATAAAGGGAACAGTGGAGGCCATTATTACTCAAATAATATATTCCCACTCCGTAAAACCGTTTACAGTTTTAATGCACAGATAAAACAATCGTTAATACGGACGGATAAGGCTTACGTTCGGTGAAGTTTAATTTTATTTGCGAGCCCTATCGCCATTGTATATCCAGGTTTATTGTACGGGTTTCATAGTGCATGGAAAAATGTTATTGAACTGTAGCTCCGAGTAACTGAAAGGTGGGATTAACATTTAATACGTAATGGAAATCGACGGTCCATTATATTAATTACACTTCGACTTGTATATACATTTTTTTTTAACTTAACTTTTTTTTTTATCATTACACTATTCGAACACCGCTATCCTCTCAGAATGAAATGATTAAGACCATAGTCTGCCACGCTGGCCGAGTGCGGGCTGGCAGACTTTACACGCCTCGGAGAATTTCTGTTTATAAAGTAGTATTTAATCTCAAAACTCACATTTTAGTAAAGAGATGTGCGCCATATATTTGAACCCAACACCCCCGGAGTAAGAGGAGGAATTCTGAGCTACTACGCTCTCACATATATATTTATTTCCGTAAAATATAATTGTTATAATTTTTGTTCCGAATGCATAGAAATAAACACATGCTAACTGCTGACTGAATCGCTAAGCCAAGGGTCGTAGCTTCGATTCCTATTCGTGATATACATATATATATGAGCACAAGTATTTATTCTGTTTCTGGGTATATAAAATATATTTATGTATGCATATATTTACAGGTATGTATATATGTAGATTAACAAACGTTATCACAGCATCGACACTAACTTATCTAACAATCAGATGGCCATATTTGTAAGTGGCCTGCGATGTGTTGTTTATATTTAATGTTTTTATAAACTTTATTACACTAAGTCCCAATATTTGTTTTTTTGTTAGGCCATAAAGTTATTTTATTAAAATATAACTCCGACGCCCGACGGGATTTAGCTAGGTCTAAACTTTGAAAGTTAATCAAGTTTATCTACGGGATTAAATGCTTTGCTAAACAAAGTTACGTTCTGCAAAGTAAATTTCGTTTGTGTACCTATTTCTAACTAAGTCTATTACTCGTGCGCCCCAGGCTTCCTTTGAAAAGGCTATATATCCCCGCGGGCATTTAAATCGAATAAACTTACCTGTCTCACAATCTTGTCTTGTCTCGTGTCAATACAGGTGGCCTATGAATTATTATTTATTGTCTCCCACATAGATCGACATCAAACGATGTAGATCTATCAGTCTAAGGATTCTTGTTAAGCAATGCTTCACAGAACCAACATCTCGCTACGATGATCGGAAGGCGCCGAATGTAAGCGCACTATTTTTATCTGAACCTACAAACTTACGAGGAATAAAAAAATTTAACATTATGCTCGTAGTCCCCGAAGAGGTAGGCAGTGTAGTACACTCCCACGGTTTCACCAGTTAGGTTTAAGTCCCATGGAATAGGTGGTGAGCCTATTGCTACACGCCGGGCACAGATCCAGACTCCGAGCCAATTATGGAAATTGCTAAACCACAATTAGTATTACCCACGAGGGCTAAATGTATTATTAGTAATTAACAACCCATCCCTCAATCAAAAGTGTTAGCAACGATGATAATACTACACTGGAAAGTTAGGAAAGCAATTTTACCAACTAGAAAATAGAAATCCACACAAATTTTACCATTTAACTTTTAGCTTTCCCTTTCCAAGTACAAATGATGGACAGCTAAGTATATATCCTGGTCGGTGATGGCTTAGCCGGACGGTGCTAAGCTAGGACATGCGAGAAGCTATGCTCTGCGATCTCCAACTCGCACGCCCAGCGCGGGAATAGTGGGAAAACTCCCTTACTGCAAGTCTATGTTCAAAAGCAAACTGAGTGATGCTAATGGTGATGATGATGATGTATACATATTCTGTGATTTAAGCGTTTTAATATAACAGAAAACAAATTAAATAATAAAAAGTGACATATACACCCCCGAAGTTAATTTAACGCTCGCTCGCGATATATCTCTGCGAGTTTCGTTCATACCCTTTTTTGTTTTTCAGATTGCTACAGAAATGAACATTAATGTGCGTTATGAGTTCGGGGGAGATCTTGCTATGAAAATGTTGCCATGTTTTATTTATACGGCCAGTACAAAGTATTTTTTAAAGTTAGTCAAATTCTTTAAAGTGATACGGTGCAAGATGCGGTGAATGATACATTAAATGATTTGGTGAATGATACGGTGAACGATATGGTGAATGATATAGTGAACGATATAGTGAACGATATAGTGAACGATATGGTGAATGATATAGTGAACAATATAGTGAACGATATAGTGAACGATATAGTGAACGATGTAGTGAACGATATAGTGAGCGATATAGTGAACGATATAGTGAACGATATAGTAAACGATATAGTGAACGATATAGTGAACGATATAGTGATTAAAATTATGTAGTACTTTTAAAAAGTTATTTTAGCTTTTTGTATTGTTATTACCATTATTACACCACTATATCAGGTCCGTTACAGATTTGACAGAGACCAACAAGTGCCATAAGTCTCTATGCTTACATATACACAGATACAGATTAAAATTGAAGATAATTTATTTTGCAACGTTTTTAGATATTTGTTACTCTTGTGTTTGAAAAGGTTAAAGAGAGACTTATTTTAACCTTATAATTTAGCTACATTTAGGTCTTATAAAAAAACATTTTTAATGGTTATACAAATTAGTCGGGTGTTGATAATTCTGTATATTTATGATGGGTTTTCTTTACTGGAAGCATTAAAACTAACAGCTCTTTAAGACCGAAATTAGGTGATAAATATGATCTCAAATGCCAGCACGGGGTGTAATTGTCAAGTTACTCGTAAATGCAGAAGAACGCTAGAAACTTCAGATAAGAATCTTCACCAAAAGCGCACACAATATAGCAGTCCTACTAGATCGCTTACTAAGTGTTTACTATTTCCGTCTCATTATCAATGGAACTTGGAACCGATCCAGCTCTTACTTAGTCGTTTTCAGCGAATTTTTTGGAGCGTCTCCAAAAAAAGCAATAATTCACATTATATGGTCTAATTATATAATCCATCGAGTTTCTTCACTCATCATACTCTTAAGAAGAATACTAATCAATCTTAGTGAGGACGTCAATGGTAGTAAATTTTGAAAAATAAAAAATAAAAAAACGATAGTAGTAGTACCAGTTTCCATAACGTACTGTAAGCTAATACTAGTGCCATCATGACTAAGCTAGTATATTTATAACAAAAGATTTAGTTCGATAAAAGATAAATGTATGAATATATATTTTTTTCAATATACAAAACATATACAAAATTCACACGTTATATCCCTTTATTGCTATTATGACGCTCTAGGTAAACGATAGTGTGCATGCACCCTACGCGCATTTAAGTTCTGATAGCCACTATGAAGTTCAGAGAAAAAAACAAATAATTGAATAATGTCTTGTAATATGCATTGACACAAATTTAAAACAATAATAATTCAGGAACGAATTCGGACGGCCCAGGTGTGTAAAACTGCCTAGGGGTGATTCCGGAAAGCTACAATCTAGGGCTTATCATAGTCAACGTAAATAATGACTTGCAAGAATGCTACGCCACAGGACACATTTTTCCATAGAGATATTAATTATAGAGTGGGGAAATATACGGCTGCCTGTAAGCGGCAACGTCCGACAGTTAGTAAGAGAGAAACGATCGCAATACCCTATCTCTATCTCTCTCCATCTCATTACTGACGCATGACTCACGCTAGCGCTACCTGTGCGTGCGCGAGTAGAAAAATACAGAGACATATGTAGCCTCATTTGCTTTCTCTTTTCTTACGATGGACACAGACTGCCTCCCCTAATGTACATATAATATATCTATGCATTTTTCTTTACATCAGGCAAGGCTGTGACTAATTACTGACCGATACTAATAAAAAAATAAATAAAAAAAAATATATTGTTCATTAAATAAGTATTGTATTACATGGCAGATATTGTTATTATATTGATATCAACGTGCGCGGGGAAGCGTGAATCCGGGTAAATTCAATGCGGCACGGAAGCGCAGGCTTATTTTCTCACAGCATTTGTTTCCTTCCGGAAGATGTATTTCGGATGCGACGCTGTTTATCTCGCAAGTCTGTCGCGCGACACACGGTTTTCGTGAATTAGCTGTGACAAATTATCACTTTGGGGACGATAAAAGTATTTGTTGGTCTCGCTGTTGTATTTTGTTGGTTATTAATGAAGATATGTATTATTTAATTTGCTACTAAAGTATATGATCGGCTATAAAGAGTACACTGCTTCTTATTCTTACATAAGCAATATATTTTAAACGTCAGCAACATTTGTCGCGCACAATTTTAAAATAAGTGCCTAGCCACGTTGATGTCGATATAACTACAATATTTACCATTTAACACAATACTAATTTTATTAACAATATATTTTTTTTGTATTAGTAGATATAGGTCAGTAATTGGCCACAGACTTACCTGATATAAAAAAAAAATTGTCCTATGGTGTAACATGATTATATTTGTACCGGCTTAACTCACGTACGTTTTACGATGGCCCGACTAGTTTCAAGTCTATAGTTACTTCCAGACTGTCATTCTCGCAATCCGTGTGTATCGCCAGTTAGGTATTGTTCTCAGGGCCGGTAATCTGTTTCTATACTCGCCCTGGAAATGAGGTCACTTTAAGTGCGAAGGAGTACGTAACGAATATTAAGTACAAATTTATGTAATTGTATGCAAATAGCCCTTTGTGTTATAAAACGTATTTGGGGCTTAGGATTCGTTGTAAGGGCTGTACCGCCTGCTGTTAATAAGGAAAGTCAACGTGTACTCAAGTATGATATATGTGTGTATTTCGGGGTCTTTTTAGTATAAAATTTAAATGCTAAGATATTATAAGCCGTAGGTAATGTATTCGATTACTACTATTTCATTCGTAAAGCAAATATTATTGTTTAAACAATATATTTCAGTGTAAAGGATGAGAGTTCATGAGTTTAATAAAAACGGTCATTTCATGGCCTCGCGGGGACTATCAGTGATTCAGTCAAGCCTCGAAGAGGACAGACAATAATTGCTGCTCACACATAATTCTTTAAGGCTTTCATTGAAGCAAATTAAACATATCACAGGGTTCAAATTAAAAATAAATCTTTTCATTATTTATAAGTGTTGAGTGAATTTGATTGGTAAAGAAAAATAAAGGTTCGAATTGTTTGCCACCGGCACTAATACAGGTACAACATCGCCTTAAATCATTATCGTCATCGTCCTTATCAGCCTTCTCCCGTCCACAGCTGGACATGTGCCTCTCCAATGGCACGCCACTGAGCTCGATCTTCAGCTCTTCGCATCGAAACCACTGCCAGCCACTTTGCGTATATCGTCACTCCACTCTTATTAAATTTGAATGCACATTTAAAGGGCAGAAGTCTTAGTTCAAGCTTTCATTGAACCATGAATTTAGGGCGCACGAGTAGTATGACTTCAATAAAATGACCCAATACATACACCATTTTAATATTTTTGCCGAATTCATCACTGCTTTTTGAAGTAAACAGATAAACAATGTCTTAATGTGAGACTGAAACAAAATGCTAAATAAAGACATGAAAATGTAAGAATATTTTGTTGTATAAATTTATAATAATGATAATTGCCCGACAGGTCGGCACGGTGTTGTTATACGGCGTGCCCATTGTGTCTCTCGTCATCGAAGGCGTGGAGAGGCTTTGTCTCGCTCAGATCTCAAACACTTTGCTTAAGCAGTTCTCTTACAACGAGATCCACAACCGCCGGGTCGCGTTAGGTATCACTTGTGTTCAATGCACTCCGGTACAGCTGGAGATTTTGAGACGGGCGGGCGCCATGCCCGTTTCTTCCAGGCGGTGTGGTAAGTCACTACTCCATTGGCTCAATGAAATGATATGTATATAAATACGCTTTTTCTATGTGACTTTTAACGCTAATTTCAGTATATCATGGAGTCTCTACTACAAATATGTATAAAACGTATATGTTGGAAGTTGGAGGCACCGAAGTTAATCTATTATTATCTATTATTACATTATCTATTATTACATTTTAAGGAATATATTAAGCAACAAAATTTATAGAAATATCGTTATTTAAGTCGAGTAATTACTTTTCTCATATTTAGTTCTTTCCTTATTTCCTGTAGGCATGATAACACGGCGTGAAGCAGAGCGTCTGTGCAAGTCGTTTTTGGGTGACAACGCCCCCCCGAGACTGCCCGATGACTTCGCGTTTGCGGTCCATCACGAATGTGCTTGGGGCTGTCGTGGAGCTTTCTTGCCAGCTAGGTAAAAATATATAATTTGCATATATCTAATAAACCATAATATTAGCAACTGTAAGGCTACTATCGGTGAAGGAAGTAAGCGCAGCCGACCCTTGAGTCCTACCTTGAAGGATACATAAAAGAACGAGTTACGGGTCATAATTATTTTGGTAAAACAGAAAGGAGCTTTTAAGAGCTGTGGATAAGGAATTGTGTAACCGTTACGTTGACAGGTACAACTCATCCCGGGCGAAATGCATTAAGTGCGCGTATTGCGGACTGTTCTTCTCGCCCAACAAGTTCATTTTCCACTCACATCGAGTTGGACCAGGTGATAAATACGTGCAGCCCGATGCTGCTAACTTCAACTCCTGGCGAAGACACATGAAGCTCAGCGGCAGTCCACCTGATGAGGTAGTCCATGCGTGGGAAGATGTGAAAGCTATGTTCAATGGTGGAACAAGAAAGAGAATGTTGTCCGCTTCTAGGTAAGATTCCGCCATTTTGTGAAATACAGTAATAGCAGACGTACTAACATCAGATTTATATACATAGGTTTCAGATGTATTCTTTAAGACAGCGAATATTTAACAGTACCTACTTTAACAGTTGTTATGGTAAAGTCTGGGCCTAAGTATGTTTCAGACAGATTTCTAGGTTAATCTTTACCTATTACAATCACCTTTTCGAATGATATCATCTAATCAATAACATAATTAAAAGCCTTATTAATATCAGACAGTGAAAATGAAAATAATTTTGGAAAAAAGATTATAAAAAAATTCATCTAAAATGTCCATGTGAAGCATGGTTCCCAAAACATTGGCAGCATTATCCCGTTACTATCCAATCAATTACGGAATCGATAATTTCAAAAAATTCAGCTTTAAATTGTGCCACAGAAGGATCCCTATGCGTAGGCCGGAGATTGAGAGTGGAGAGGCTAAACGCGCCGCGTCCAGTCCACCAAGCGCGCATACTCCTGTTCCAAGACTTGCCGACTACGTGTGGGGAGCCAGGCTTCCTTTGCCATACGCAATTCCCTGGCTGAAACCTACTTTATGGACACCAGGTGAGAGTAACCTTTTAATTGATCATTATCACCAGATTTTAACAAGAGTATATTATCAGCAATGTCATTTCACAGATTGCTAAGTAAAGATTCCATTGTATGTATATGAAAATTAATAAAAATTTAAATAATATGATTATTCCTTTCGAGTAACTCAATTAAAAATAATTATTTATGGAAAATCACTATTTAGTTGACTTGAGAAGTACGATTTATTTAGTCAATAATTAATACGACATTATCATTACTATATGTTTAGTATTACCTATTACTGATACAGAGATGACACGGATATTCAAGTGCGACTATATTATTGACGGTCTAAAAAAAACAGAGAAACTGTATTATTTTAAATTACAATATTTTTAAAATTACATAAGTATTAAACTTCATATGTTTCAAAATCTTGAACCTCGGTACAGGAGCTCTGACAGCGCTAAGTGGAGTTAGTGCGATCGAAGAACCCCGAGCATTTCGTCCAGTACGCTCCCACAGGATAGATTCCCCCCAACTTTCGCCTGCGATGTCGCCGTCACGATCCCCCAACAGGTAACTATATACTCGTTTAAAATTAAATTTAAGTACATTCAAATTTATTATTATTATTGTACTAGCCCGCCAGGTCTCTTACATGATTGCCGAAAGCACCGTGTATCAGATATCTCTATCCTCATTGACTTGACATGCTTTTTCCGTATTCATTACTCTTTTCATATATGTATATTTACCGGTTTTGTAGACTTCTACGTCACAAACTTGCAATTTATCACGCCTTATTCATTATTAGTCTTTCGTTACTTCGTTACGGCCAGTAATGAGTCATATATGTCTACATATCTACATAGTATAAAAGAAAGTACCTTTAAGCGACTGCCTTTCTACACTTCACGAATGTGAATACGGTTTTCTCTTCTATCTGCATTGCAGCAAGAAGATTTTCATGTATTAAAAACGCACTAAGATTTTCATGTGTTTAAAAGGCATGTATGTCTACGCACTGATGTTGTTCAGGAATCAAGTAGAAATGTTTTTGGTGTCAATGCGATTTTAAAGAAAACTTTGCGTTAAGAATGTAACAAAATCAAGTATCTAGGATTGTTAAAACGACTACTTAATCGATTTTTAAAAATGGCCCTGGATATAAATAACACTTCTTATTATCTGTCTAATTTATTAAGCGTTCGAGGTTGTCCATAATTGAAAATTAAGGGAGTTACGCTATTTGTCTTTCAATATTGTCAGTACTTTTAGAACATGGAAGACTTAGACAGGGTCTCTTCTAACAGGAGAAATAAAATCTGTACCAAACATCAGGTAAAATTTCATTCTTATTTGGCTTTAAATCTCACATGAGTTCTATCTAGGGAATTCTATCGTCCCATTTGTAACACGCTTGTCCAGCGTAGAGATCGTGGGCAAAACACCAACTATCAAAGTGTACAAGGGCGCTCGTTAGTTAAGGCTGATGTCCAGTAGTGGGCTGAGACAGGCTGATGATGATGATGTTTTTTAGCAGGTCGCCAGTAGCCGCTTCGTCTCCGAGACAGAGTCACTCGCCGCTGCGCTCACCCATCCGTTCTCCTCCTCGGTCTTCTCCAGCCAGGTCTTCGAAGAGCGACCGCGACAGCGACGAGAGCGTTGACATCGAGACTACCGAGGAAGACCAGATTAAGGATGTGGTAAGTAATGAATTATTCGCTTTGATTACTTCTACTGTCCGTTAGATAATATAGTAACATTGGCGTTAAGTTAAAAGATTCCAAGTTCAAATTTTATATTAGGCTAATATAAGATGAATTCCGATATTCAGTGTATACAATGTATAAAATAGAATGTAGTATACTACAATATAGGCAGGCATACAAGCATTTTTATCGATGTTTTAGTTAGGTAGTGCATAAATTAAAATCAGTTGTTTTCACATAGAGTTTGGGCATGTTGGAACTGTTTCGCAGATTACAGGCGCGATGTTACGTTACTTTATGACATTAAAAACTATAACCAATTTATTTGAAAGGAAAACGCAATGCAAATTGAACGAGAAAATCCGATTATGTACGCGTAAGTCTGCAATAATATGCTTCACAATTATCACCATTCGACGTAAATTGGTAAAAACTTATAAATCGAGTGAATCTTTCTCAAAGATGCAATTTAATAGCCTAAGTATTGAACCAATCGCATTATCTACTGCCGTCGGTATCCTCCAAGTATTCGAAGCAAACCGACCTCAAGTTGGATCCAATTTAAAAAGTTTGAAGAGGAAAATTTTTCCAATCACATCGCTCGCAGAACGTAATCTCCGATTAGAGTTGCTTTTTTGTGCCAGTAGGTACTTAGCGGCTCCCTACTCGGGTTTGTTACGCGGCAATACTTTTTTGTGCCGTTTCTATACATAATAAAATATATTTACCTGTGGATCTATATCAGTGTTACCCTGTGGTGTGATAATGGTGACTGGAATAGGTAACACATTATTGTAACTTCAAATTACATATAAGGAATCTTTTGGTGTGCGACACGATCGCGACGTCCAGAAGTGCTTTTAAGCAATTAAAATATCTTCAAATTAAATTAGGTTATTCTAACAGATTCATCAGCCTTAAGATTGATTTATTATGTTTTGATTTCCAATGTAGTCCTCATTTCGTACCAAAACATCTGAGACTCACAGAAATTTGTACTTTAAGTGTTTTAATCACATTTCGTTACAAATTATGAGTAATCAAACTTGTTTCAGTAATTAATTCGTTGATTAATTTTAGATTCAGTTTCCAATGTCCGCTATTTAAGTTGAAACGTGTCTGGTCTCTTGAGAGCGCGCAATCGCCATTTTGCCGCAATGGCGGTTCAGTGCCTTGTCACGTCGTAAACTCTGTAATTACTGCCGCGTCGAATTCAAATGGACTTCATTTCGGTTTTAAATAAGAGAAAATGTTTAATTTACTACCGATCGGATTCCCTAGGACCAATTAACTGGGGATTTTCATCGGGAAACGCTGTTTTTTTATGCCGCGAACGGTCACTTTGTTTACGATCGTTGAATACGCGATGCCGTAGGACTTTTTCTTTGAATCGTTTCTCTGTAATGCCATGGTTACAGGAATTGAATATTTGTGATTATTAACACTTTTTGTTTCTCATTATTTTCTACTGATATTAATAGGTAGCTACAATTGATGCGTTTTAGCAAATTAAAATAAATACAAAGACTTTCATACGGACTATTTATATGTAGGTATCTACAATACATATGAAAAAAGATTATTGTTCGTTTCAGAAACGATTAAATTTAACTTCAAGTATACCAGTATCTCAAAGGTTTCCATTGTTTTACTGAACTCTAATTAGATCTCATAGATAACTTAAATAAGGGACTAATGCAGATGTACTTACTCGGGAAATTTTATTACAAATAAAATTATGCCTGTCTCTGCCAAACATGAAGATATAATGTCTAATATATGCAAACTGTCAATGAACTAAAATTTTTGGTTTCGTATTCTTTTGACTCGCGTATCAGCTAATTGGTATTTTCTATAGTTATCCTCTTTGCTCTTTACCTACCCCATAAGGTACTCTGCGTGACAATTAAGAGATTTTATATAGTTAAGAGAAGTATTTTCAAGAAAGCTACATAGATAATAACGGAACATAATATTAGGGTTTCCGGCAATTATTGCAAGTTGTATGGCGTCGAAAAGGCTTAAGTTGTAAATAAAGGAGGCGTTGGAGTCGCAATGGTTATATCGTTGCCGGCATAATTAACACGCCTCGAGAGCCCTTCCGTAATCCCTTCAAAGGGTTCGGTGCTCGATCGATAATAACTGTTTAATCACTATATTACTTTATGAGAAACATGACCCGTAAACAAACAATGAAACGATAAAGTGATGTAAAGGTTACTTACTTTAATTGTATAATAATTTAGTTTTATTATAATTGTTATAATTATGTAGTAGTTATAATTATAATAATTATAATTATTAGACCGACGACCTTAAAAAGGCAGGTGGTAGCGGCTGGATGAGTTCTGCGGAGGATCGGGTGTTGTGGCACACCTTGGGAAAGAGTATGTCCAGCAGTGGAACGGTAAAGGCTGATGTGATGATGATGAATTATTATACATAATTATAATTATAATAATTATATAAGTATATACATATATAGAAATCTTAAATCACTGTAACACTCAAATTCGTTCTTTGTCAGAGTCATGCGGCATTTGAAACTTTGAAAATTATAATAATAAAAAAAGTAACATCACGTCTGTAATCCTCGAAGGGGTAGGCAGAGGATTGTAGTGCATTCCCACGTTTCACCAGTTACGTTTAAGTCCCATGGAATAGGTGGTGA
>DWFV01001053.1:0-12056 GCA_018246775.1 Parelbella machaon machaon
ATTCTTACACAGCTGGCGTGCGTCTTCTATTCATCACTATCCTCATATATGCACCGGTTCTGGACACTTCTAACTCTTCCATCATTTAGCACTTGACCTGTGAAGTGTGACACTATTGTATTTCTCGTTGCGGCAGAAAAAAAAGTCATACATTAGGTATCAAGATAGTGGTTTCTCTTTTAGGGGTTGAAGCAGAAGCGTTTGTTCTGGACAAGCCCGTTTACTTAGTGGGTAACGGGGCTGACTGCTGGGCAAAGGGTGATGCAATCAATTCCTACTTAGGGGCGACATATTTCTTTAATGAACAAAAGCATTGGTTCTGTGTCTGGGTGAAAAAAAGGATCAACATAACTGATCATCATCATTAGCCCACTTCGGTCCACTGCTGGACATCGGCCTCTCAAACATAACTATGTGTGTTATTTATGTGCCCTCTGGTTACCGTTATCCGTGCGCAGCTGACTTTGGGATCCGACCACATCAGGTCGTCTGCAGAAATATCTCATGTATTTTTACCAATTATAATATCTGATTCTTTGCAGTATTGTTTGATCTTGTACGTTTAGATATCAAAGTAGTGAAAGATATCAAGATATCAATACAGCGTCCAAAAAGCTTCACATGCTTATGTCCTTCATCATCGTCAGCCTCTTGATGTCCACTGCTGGACATAGGTCTCCCCTAATCGGCGCCAATACATCCGGTCTTGGGCCCTCCGAATCCAGCAGCTTCCCGCTGTCTTCTACAGGTTGTCAGACCACCCGGTAGGAGGGCGACCTACGCTCCTCTTACCGAGACGTGGTCGCCACTCGATGGCCTTTCTTCCCCATCGGTTGTCGGTCACTCGAGCGATATGGCCTGCCCATTGCCACTTCAACTTACTAATTTTGAGAGCTATGTCGGTGACCTTGGTTCGTCTACGGATTTCACCGTTTCGGATTTTGTCATGTAGAGAAATTCCAATCTAGAGCTATGGAGAGATCCATAGCTCGTTGAGCGACTCTGAGCTTGTGGATGAGGCCCACAGTAAAGGACCACGTCTCGACACCGTATGTCACCATATTGGTCGAATATTCGACTTCAGTGCTATACACATGTGTACATAAATTTCAATGCTATATTATTCTTAAAAGTTTAAGTTATGGAAGCTAGAAACGAAGTTTTAAATGTAGAACAGAATGAAAAAACAGCTATACAACGCGAATGTTAATGGATGCAGGTGCCGAGCGAGACCAAGTCCCATCTGTCTTGACCAAATAGGTCAATGTCTTTAATAAGTCCTATCTAAGTACTTCTGGCGAATATTGTTTATCTTTGTTTGTAGGTCGTTTGGTAAGGTTTGAGATTTAAAAGCTTTTAGTAAAAAAGAGGAATGTTTTACCAGGATTGGGTCGTGAGCCTCGTCGAACAGAAGCTTTTCTTTGAAGCCTATTTTTCTTTTCTCGTGTTGCAAATTTTCTACACGCGGAGCTGAAAGTTTCACCTTATTACCGGGTAAGCGAGCTAACCAATTTTAGGTAAATAATTTTAGTGAGATTTTTCTTCAAAAATTTCATTACAAAGCCGTGTAGCCCTGAGTGATAGACGCTGAGAGCGATTAGTGGAGCGTTCGAAATTTGTATTTTACGTATGGCCCACAGCGGCAGTCGGGTTTGCAATTGGGTCGTTTTCCTATCGAAATGAGAACGAACGTGCGTTCCTTTGAGCGCCATTTAATATCGCGTCGCAGAGCGAAGGGGAGCTCGGGGCTCATTGCGACGCTTTATGACGCGGCCGGACTTGGGTCAGCACGGGTTTTTTCATCGCGGCACGTTCTGCGAGATAAGGGTGGACTGTGGGTGGCGAGGTTCGCGCGTATATTACACCGCTGGGAACTTTTACCACGAATACTAATATTAATTTCATTATATGGTACAGCAAATTTTGTTAATTGATTGAATCTTATTTATTGTTTAATTTATTTAGATTGAAGTTACAAAGGTGGAATTTAATAGTATTAGTAACAATTTGGACATTAAACCGCCGTACATAGATAAGGTAGGCGAAGGGAAATTCACAGTGAATTGTAGCGCTTAATGCCGAGGCCGGACTCGGGTCAGACAAGTGACCACTGCACCTTCTTTGTGCCTGCCCCTGTTGACCTCCCCGGAGAAGTGGTTCAGGGTGGTTAATCTACAATCGTAACAATAAATTGGAAGCATATATATATTACTTATATTAATAATATTAAACTGTTGGTTATATTAAAATGTAATTAATGTATGATTTCTTGTGAATGTAAATGAATTAATTTATCGAAATGTAATGCCAAATTAAGTTAGAATTTTTGAGGACTAACAGTACCTAACGTAATCTCTGAATCAACCTATATCAATATCCCTTTGCTACTTATACAGGTGCGTGAGAACAGACACACTAACAGACTCTTCTAGCTTGTATATTATATATAATAAAGAACGTGTGCGCAGATTTCCGACCATGTTATAATTTGTCGACGTAGTGAGCGACAAGCAAGGCGAAGGGGAGGCCGGGGTTCATTGCAGCGCTTTATTGCGCGGCCGGACGCGGGTCAGCGCGGGCTGTCGCGGTGCGGGCGTGCGCCCGCCCCCACCCAGCGAGAACCGCGACTCGAGATAAGGGTGGTGGTGGATCGGCGCGTGTAACATAGGGTTGGAAATCAATTGTCTTTAAATGCTATCTTTCTTAGGAGCTATTTTTTATTTCAATAAGTATATTTTAAATAAAGTATTTATGTTGGTACGTACGTCACAATTACCGATTGTTTGTCATATTGTTTAGTGTATCATTATTAACCCTTCTAATGTTCCACTCTTAGACACGAGTCTTCTCCAAGATTAAGAAGATTTAAAGCCGTAGTCTACCATGCTGGCCTTGTACCTACGTATTAACAGGGTTGCCATGTCTTAGAATACATTATGAAGAAGTCTGAGGTTTGTAGGCTCTAACGTGTGTTTGCTTTATCGTTACAGTAATTTTAAGACACACATTTTTGTAAAGAGGCTTTCATTATTAAAATTCCTGAAGTTATTTGTCGCAATAAACTATTAAAACATTAATTAGACGAAAAACAATATGTTCTTATAATGTGTTAAATAAAATAAAACGCAGACGCAACTAGCAACCCTAGCGCCCGAACATCGTAGTATTCGCAGCATTCATTGTGATCGCGCTGGAGGCCGCGTCGCGTCGCCATAGCAACCGCCCCCCGTCCGCCCTCGGCCACCTGCCTTCATTAATATGTACCCGCTGGACATCGTCTTGCTACCAGATAACTCCGAGTAAGCAAGTCCGCATCAGAAATCGACACCTGAAAATTTTATTACGCGCGCTTAAGCTGTGTGCGCACTGTTTGCGGCGAGGGTGGAAGTATGAGGGAATTAACGTTGATGTTATCATACTTGTATTAAGCCCATACAGTGCATAATAAATATGAGTAAATCATTTGACTGCCTCGTTGGTCGAGTGGTTGCAAGCGCGATTGCCGATCGGAAGGTCCTGGGTCCAAATCCCGGGCCGGGTACTATTAGATTTTTCTAATTTAGAGTCTAGAATTGTGCCCGATGTATGCCAATAGGCTCACCACCTATTCCATGGGACTTAAACGTAACTGGTAAAACGTGGGAGTGTACAACATTCCTCTGCCTACCCCTTCGGGGATTACAGGCGTGATGTTACGTTTTTTTTATTAAAAAAATTCTCATGAGGCTGATCACGGTATCATGTAGCCTACCTAGAAGCAGCTAGATAAATGCCCTGGCCGCAGACGGATAGCAGCGATGCTATGTAGAAGCTGTGCTCTGCGATTACCAATCCTGATGCCAAACGTGGGGACTGTGGTCAAATACACCCATCGGTGAGGTCGATACCTAACAGAATTGACTGACTGATGAATGACTGACAGAACTGACTGACTGACAGATTGACTGAAACAGGCTTATGATGATATTAATTACGATAAAAGGACGAAAAAAACGTTTATTGGTCACACGTATTAAAATGAACTTTAGAAGTGTAAGTTGCCGTCATGTTGAAACTACATACATACTCGTACGTGTATCTCTAGTTGACCTTACGTAAATTCGGACTAGACGGCCTCATATGATTTTAACCTTTGCGAAAATTGGTGTAATCTGTGCTCTGAATATACTCGTTACGGTGACATAGCCAATATCCACCTGTACCTACACATGGAGTACAGCGGGACATAACGCTATTCTGTAGCAGGTGGACTCATAGCGCTATGTTGCTCCTTGCGAGATTGAACAATTTCCACTGAAATTAATGGCGAGCGGTTGTCGAGTGAACCTCCTCTGATCCGTACTGAGTTTCCTCGTACACTGTAGACACATTACACTATACAAATTAACTAGCAATGTTGTAACCTCTTTGTTTCAATATTGACTACATGCAAATATTTTTTGGTATTCTGCTTATAAGTTATAATGCATTTAAGTATAACATGTTGTGGATACAGACTATTTTTGATTTTTCAATTGTATGAAACTGTGCAGACTTCGCAAAGCTTTGAGAGCCAGTAGGTACATTGTGACTGCCTCGTCGCTTAAGTGGCAAGCGTGACTACTGTTGACCCAGGTTCGATACTCGAGTCAGGCAAAGTATAATCGTGTTTGTGTTATTTAAAATTCCCAGTAGTAACATGGAGTGTGGATTTGTACTCGGTGTATGGCAGTAGACTCCCCGCTATATGTCATGGTGCGACCTATACAGCAACTGGTGAATCGCTGGAGAGTACTAACTGTAGTAGAGGAATGCCTGTGCCTATCCGTGATGTTTAGTTATATGCCGGCATTGTTGGTTAGACAACTTCCTAAAAACAGCAATGCTCTTTGTAGAAACTGTGCAAAAGTTAAGTAAGATGGGCTATCGACTGAGCGAGCGCACTGGACACTGCTGCAAACCACGTATGGTGAGCTGCGCTACTTGGACTGTTGTTCCTTATATAATTGTGGAGCGCGAATATTTGCCTCAGTTGAAACATACATATTTTGATAGATATCTAACGTAGCGCAGTACTTACGTACGACTGAGGATTTGTAAGGGATACCTACATTAAGTCATTTTATTAAAGCTGGCATACTTTGATCTTACTTATTTTACAATTCTCCGAAACCGGCTGCATGTATGAAGAGAATGACGAACGTGGAAGGCTATGGTATGTTTGTAAGGATAGAGATGTTTGGCTATCGGTGCTATCTTCCGACCTTGTAAGGGTGTACCTGGTATGATGGTAAATCACGCCTGTAATCCCCGTAGGGGTAGGCAGAGTGTAGTACACTCTCACGTTCTATCAGTTACGTTCACTTCCCATAGAATAGGTGGTGAGCCTATTGCCATGCACTGGGCACAGATTCAGACTCCGAGTCACTACTAGAAATTCTAAGTTAGAAAAATCCATTGTACTCGACTCGGAATTTGAACCCAGGACCTCTCGAGCGGCAGTCTTGATGATACAATATTGATAAAAATATTCATTGTACTATTTTACATATATAAATATAGGTAATAAAGCTTTGAAAAATGTCTTACACGTGCAAAAATGCAAAACAGAAAATTATTCATAAAAATTCTTTTCGTCTCATAAAAATCTTTCATCTAAAGAGATGGTACAACTTTATAAGGGGCTAATTGCATCAACTGTACAACCGTCTCGGAAAATAAAACAGTGAGCGGCGAGTTAATATTTATTAAGTGAAAAAGGTCCTCGTGAAATCATAAAAATAATTTAATAGCGAGTAATAAAGCTTGACTGGTGAAATTCGTTTCATCGTCAGCAGGCAGCGGCAAGCGAAGAAGGCGGAAAACAACACTGATGTCACTGAAATGACTTTCAAACAATCAGGGTGGAGAGATCGGCATGATAATGTTCATAAATTTTGTATCATAGCATAAATTAAAAAAAAAAAATCAAATTCTTACGTTTAAGTGTAAACTTAGAACAATTTTTACTTCGCGTTGATACTAAACTGTCTGTCTCTAAAAACATTCCAAATTATGACTAATATAGATTAATAATATTTCCTGGGTTGGATATTAATATATCTTTAGTAATATCAAGCTTAAGTTTGACAAGGGATAGAATCATCGCTTAACATCACCCATGTACCTTAAGGGCCTCGTTGGAGTATTTCACAAAGGGAGTGAGAGTCTATTGTGATTTTTTTCTCTCTTATTTGTCGGCCATCCATTTGTTATTCTTGTCGTTAAACAGATATAATGACTATATTCACATCTGTAATCTGTTTATAAATATTTGTGTTTGATGTTATAATGTTGATGACTAAATGATTTTTGTCTAAAGTGTGTTAATAGACTGATGTGATGTTGACATTTCTACTCCGTTTGTGTCCTATCAAGAAATATGCTAAAAATTATGTGGGAGGTCAGGTAAAGCTTTCTTCGCTTTATGGTGGATTTTAAAAAAGAAATTATTGCAAAGGATTATAAAATTTGTTATCTTTCATCAAGTTGTTTTGGAAGATGGCGACGATGTTTCTTTGCCGTTTATATTGCTTGGTTGCGATGCGGGGTATAATTTTTGATACTTTGATTGCTAATAAATGAGTAACGACAATTTTAATTTTATATATTTTTAATGGGTTTTAGCTCGAGCTTAATTAGAGATTTAGGCGAAATATAACCTGGAGCTTTTAAGAGCGCGGGGCTTTTGAGCGGGTCGCCGCGTGCGCAGCTGCGCGGGCGTGGGCGCATACGTGCCGCATCTGGCGAGGAATGCGTAGCGGTGTCATAGATAACATATATCAGTAGTTCAGTTACATATCTAAATCTATATTGCGTAATTAGGCTTTTTTGTTTAACTCGTACTTTTCCTGTTATGAGCAGAATTTCATTACAATACAGTAAATGTAGTGTTTCCAAATTGTTCATGTGGACTATTTAATTCTACTGTTAACAAGTTTTGATTTATGTAAATTTCAATAGATACTTTGTAGAATCGCTATAGTCTTGCCTTTGACTGCTCTTCGTTTCGCCTGATGTTAATCGAGATGTAGCCTAGGCTAGGCACGCTTGTCTAGTAAGTGCCTGTTCGCGCTTGTCTTGAAAACTTCCAAGTAGTACGAATCAGCCAAAACATTGCTACATAGAAAAATTCGTTACTGTAACATCACATCACGCCTATAATCCCCGAATGGGTAGACAGTAGATAGGACAGTTATTTTATTCAAGTTTTCGAAAATACACTTTCTGCGAGAGTTCGCAAAGTAAATAACTAGCTTAATATTTTTTTAGCGTTTGATATTGAGGGTAGTTGAGTAATTTTTCGAACCGTACTATTAGATGTCATGTCTGTATTGCTTACATAACGTTCGTTGGACTGTTTGTAGTGCGTGCCGTTATCGCGTCTCGCGGTCCGACCGCTGGCAGCGAGGGCGGCCGACCGTTTCCAAAGCGTTTTTGTCTCGTGCCCGTTTTTGCGTCGCACTGCATCATCGCTGCGTTGTTGTTTTTGTCGGTGCGATTTCGAGGAACGGGCTCGACCGATCGATCGCCATTGAATCTGTTAACGAGGGTACGAACGGGTGATTGTTAATCACCTATTCGAGGATGGACAATTCAGTTGGGGGATCGTTTAATTTTTTTTTAAATAGCTTAGTAACATAGTTCTATTTCTGATGAATGATGAATAAGTCTGTAGCGAATATTCTGGAATTTTCTAACGAATTTTAATGTTTTTGCAAATTAATTACATAAAATATAACTGCATATACATTCGGCTTGTATTTTAAGAGGCCGCAGTGTTTTAATAGATGCCTACGTGGACGTTTCCATGGCAAAAAAACAAGCCATGTTAAAGTTGACTCACATTTGTGAACGTTTTTAGTTATCTATTTTTATTCATTGGCATAAATGCCATAAATGCTAGCACAGAAAAGCTTAGTATGCAAACGTAGTAGCTAGAATGCTTAAACGGAGACTTAGGTCCGTATATTCGACTTGATGCAGGCAAAAGGCTCCCAGCCTTCTCGGATGGGATTGCGCCGTAATTATAGTCCGTCAGCAAAGCGGTCAGCGTGAGGACCGAGTTGAGGAAATGAGAAGGGAAAACGGGGACAAGTGACCCACGTGTTTGTTTCCTTAAATATGTTTATGAATTCGACTTTAGAAGTAAGTTCAAATAAAAAGGCAATATCTGTAGGTATATATAGATCGAATCGAACTGTCTGTCTGCGACTTCGAAATAATGGCGACTCTTTAAACTCATATGTCTTTTTTCTATTTAGCAAAACCGAAAAACAGTTATTCAAATTTTTCTCCACCTGTTTGTATGTTTATTTTTATAAGCTACTTTCTTAAGCGATTGAACAAAATTTGGAGAGACTTTTATTGGCAGGTACAGAGATTTTTCTGAAGTAATTTTTAGTGTCCGACCGAAACAGGTTTTTCAGCCGAAACCGAAACCGAAACCGAACCTTCGGCCTCGCTCTCAGTTTTGGCCGAAATCGGAAACTTACTTAAACATATTCAAAATTTCTGTTGCATACTGAAATCTAGTGTATTTTTAATTTTCCATGACTCATAATGCGAAGCATGGAGTGTGCTTTACGATCATGAAAAATTTTTACACATTTATTTGCATATTCTATTTATACCGATAGTTAAATAGAATTAATTGAAAAAAAGACAATCTTAAAGTACGTAACGAATATATTTAATTTTTTATAAATATGGATATTATAAATATAGATATGTTATTTGTCCCGGATTTATAAAATTCGGGACATTCATTTTGTATTCATTTTATAGTTTATTGCAAATTAAAAGCGGATTCATATTTTTTTAGTGAATGCCTATGCCGCGAAGCCGCCGAACGATGCACGATAATTCACGAACAGTCGAGTTTCGGCCATTTTTGGCCGAAACCAAAACCGAAACCGAATCTTCGGTCGGTCACTAGTAATTTTGTTTCGAGTTTAACTGAAGATATAACACGTATGAGACAAACTTACGTTCGTTTACATATGTATATTTTATGTTATACAAACGATGTCGGAATCAATCACTAGTTAATGATTGATGATACTTTGTCATCGAATAGTTTTTACACTTCAATCGATGTTTGAAACTTTCATTAGTACAAACCAATAAACTAAATGATACTCTAAACAATGAAAACATCATGAGATAATTATAAAGATAAAAACTGTCACATATACATATGTATGCACAAGTAATTAGTTCGATGCGAAGAGCTGATGATCGAGCTCAGTGTAGTAGAAACTGATATACATATGTATGGAAATGTATATAAGTATATATAAACACGTGTATTCACATTGTGTGACTGCCTCATTGGTCGAGTGGTTGCAAGCGCGACTGCGGATCGGGAGGCCCTGGTTCAAATCCCGGGTCGGGTACTATTTAATTTTTCTAATTTAGAATTTCTAGTAGTGACACGGAATCTGGATCTGTGCCCGGTGTATGGCAATAGGATTACCACCTATTCCATGGGACGTAAAAACGTAACTGGTGAATCGTGGGAGTGTACTACACTCCTTTGCCTACCTCTTCGGGGAGTACAGGCGTAACGTTACGTTCGTGTACGTATTGTGCTCAGACGGTGTAAGTTTAAGGACATTGCCATAGGAAAATCGGTATAAAATATTTTAAAAGGATCATATATAGTATATCTATCGAGATGGGGGAATGGCCAGTACTAACATGACTGTTTTGTAGTAGTTAAGCATTCATTAGTTTTAACATGATTACAAAACTTATACCTACTTTTTCGATTATACGATGCTGCCCGTTACGGAATTATTTGAAAATTATTATTATGTATTTGTATATAATATGAGATCGTTAATAAAGTTAGAATTTGCAAGCAATTTAGTATGCTTCTATCGGCCTATATCCGACAATTATTGTCGGTCAGCGGAACAGGTGAGAGGGGGGTGGAGGATGGAGGGGTGGGACGGGAGGTAAGGTCAGGTTTACGGCAGTTAAAATGTTCAGTTTCATTTTAATCATATTCAATATTCAACAATGCTTTTTGATTGGCTTAAGTAAATGGTTTTTAAGCGGCTATAATGCGTAGTATAGAAATGGATTAATAAGATGTCAAAGTAGATTTTTATTATATAATATATACATACGTAGGTAAACAAGTAATATATTATAATTTATATG
This sequence comes from Parelbella machaon machaon, assembly GCA_018246775.1. Classification (NCBI taxonomy): domain Eukaryota; kingdom Metazoa; phylum Arthropoda; class Insecta; order Lepidoptera; family Hesperiidae; genus Parelbella; species Parelbella machaon. The sequence goes on from DWFV01001053.1 coordinate 10,189, forward strand.
CAATTATATTGGTTAGGACAAAAAATTCCAGTTATTTTAGCTGTGTATTAGGAAAGTATTGTTAACTACGAAACCTTAGAAGAAACCGGGTGGGTATGAAAATTTATTTTTGGTCAAATGTTTAATTTATAAGTACATATCTATCTACTGTATCTATATCTATATGTTCTCCGCTAGTGTCTTGTGGTATCACTGCATAGGCACGTACACTCTACTTCTATAGGTATAGGTAGATAGGTATATGTACCTAACATATGTAGAGTAGATGCTGGTGAGAGGCTGGAGCCTGCGGCGGCGTGTGTTCGGCAATTATTGTCCGTCAGCGAGGCCGTGTGGGCGGCGGGGGTAAGACGGCCACCGTAATTAATTGGCGCGACGCGAGGGGCCGACCGCGGCGCGTCTCACAACGCGGTATTGCGCCCGCGTGTCGGTGCCCATGGTTCCTGTACGGATTATCTGAATTGTTTTTTTTTTACATACCGTAACATAACAACATAGCATCACGCCTGTAATCCCAAAGGTGTTGGAAGAAGTGTGTACTACTCTCTCACATTTCACCAGTTAAGTATACGTCCCACCATGGCAGGGGGTGATTCTACTGGCAACCACGGGGCTCAAATATAGATTCCGAGCCACTAAAAGAAATTTCTACTAGAAAATCTAAGTTAGAAAGATCCAAAAGTTAGAAAGTTACATAACAGGACATCACGCTGCCTCCCAAGCGTAGGCAAGAGTGTGTAGTACTCTCCTACGAATCATCGGTTATATTATACTTCCCACAATGAAATCGGTGGTGAGTCTATTGGTCGGCGGGCACAGATCCAGAAATTTCTACTAGAAAATCGAAGTTATAAAAATCCATTAGTAACCGTACATTATAATGTAATGCACAGGAGATTATAATGTAAAAATAAACCGTATATTATAATATATAAAGTAATTATGTCCTGACATTTATTATAAAAACGACGGTCACTTCCCCGCTGTCGACCAGCGATCCGACCGTAAACGTCTCACCCACACGCTGCGAGCGCCCGCTGCCATTCGCCTCGGTACACATCTACCAGTACATCTATACCTACAGTCAACACAGGCCACTCTACACCGACCCCCTATCGCCCATCCAACCCCCGTAAACACATGACACGTAAAAGCAAACCAGGGGGGCGCGGAAGACCAAGTTACATTGGCGTGTTTTCGATACCGCACTATACCATAGTTTGTCACATTGAGAACTCTGACCGCGAGCCCGCTACCCCCCTCCGACGCCTTAGATATAACTGAGCGAGGGGGGCGGGGCGTTCCTAGTTAGCGTAGCCGTGTACTTATACAGTGCAAGTGTGCGGGTAACGTTAGCGCTAGTGGACCACGGCTCGCTTGAGCGTAAATTCTGTTGCGTAAGTTAGAAAAGACGTCTGGTCGTCGAGATAATTCGGGGTGGTGGAATATTGGGAATATTCGGCAGCGCACGAATATTGCGCGGCTCGAAAAATGTCGGCTACATTATGGTGTACCTAGCGCTAATTTAAAAGCAACGAGAACAATTGTTTAGTAGTAAAGTAATTAAATGTAGGTACGTAATTATAAAGCAACGTATTATTGTATTATTTGTGTGATATTTTTTTCTAACTTACTTATTGTAGACGATGATAGTATATGATTTGATGTGGCGGTGAAGTGTTTTGGTGGTATGTGGTACTGTTTATGATGGAATTAATAAGGGTGATGATTCAACGAGAGAGAAAATGCCAGCCAAATAGGGGTGGCAATAAGTTTAAACGACAATTTTTCAGTATACGTTGCCTAATAAGGAATGGTATAGACATTAACATCTTTATAGAAAAGATTGGAAACTACAAATATCGATG
>DWFV01001054.1:0-12053 GCA_018246775.1 Parelbella machaon machaon
AACGCAACTGTTGCTGGCTTCATACAATATGTTGGAACTAAAACTTATGTGTAATAAATCTACAGCTGACCTTGTGTTCTACAGAAACAATACAACATCAGGTACCTTAAATATAACTGCTATTTACAGGTATTTTGGTGTTTCGCCTTAGCAACGTATAAGAGTATCGACTCTTATATTCGAATCCTTGCCCATCGGGGCAGGGATTCGAATTCCACTTGGGACAAATATTTGTACGATGAGTACGAGTGTTTGTTCTTTGACTGTGTTATAAAATTGCATATATAATTGTGTAATATATGTATAAAATGAATTTTTGTTATTTGTCTGGTCCTCACAGTACAAGTCTATGGTATCAAATCGCTGCGTGTGGTGATTCCAATATACAAATTTATTTACTACCAATGTACAAATTTATTTACTACACCGATATCTATAATCGCCAGCCATTGCGAATGTTTGTTTCACTATATTACACAGATTTGTTCTTTTCAGCAGGTATAATCCAAACATTGCTATTGAAAGCAAATCAACTTGAAATCCAATCTATGGTTGACACTCTGGAAAGTGTAATAAATATATACGTGTGACGTGTATCGGAATATATTTTATAATAAAATGTTATTTCTATTATCTATATGATAATGTAGAGTAAAAAATACTACTTCTTTATCTCAATCATATTAAAAAAAAGAACCAAAAAGGACAATATGATATTGCCCCAATATTATTGTACTCAAATATATTCTGTTGTGGTGAAACTTAAGCTGCATCTGCAGGGCGCGATGGGGCCCATGATGGGAGTGACCTTATAAGTGGTAATTCTATTGCTATACTCCCGGTAGAAATCCAGACCCCGAGCGAAACTTCCAGAAAGTCTAAACCCCGGATTCGAACCCAGGACCTCTCGATTAGTAGTCGCGTTTACACCTACTTGACCAACGAAGCAGTCAAGTTTTATTGTTTGTAACTTAGATAAATTGGACAACCCTAACGTTTCGTAGTAAACCAATCACTTGCAAGGACGGGAGGTATAAGCCGGGATTAGGATTACATATGCCGCTTCATGATATCATTTTCGCGTAGCACCAATATTGTCTTCAACCCATTCGCGACACGCTGTGGGGAATTTGTATTTATTTATTTTTTCTTTTATGCCATACAAAAGGAAGAAAGTGTGGATTTAATGCTCAAAGCTTTCACAAGGTTGCAGGGTTGCTTCCAATTAATAAATCCAAATATTTTCATTTAAACATTTCATAACTAATTCTGAAATTATATTGAATTAATCTAGTAAAACAGGAAGTAAAATAAATTATTTACGATTAAAGAATTTTTTAACTTACTAGTCTATAACAAAGAAAATAATAGATACATCTTGCACATATTATATGCAAATACAGCCTTGATTTTGAAATATGGGAATGAAACAAAAAATATTATATTAGAATCGTCCTAACGCCTGAGCTGATGGCTTTCCGATTTGAATCAGTGCCAGTGAAATTTTTGTCCAACGTATTTGTAAGTTTCTATGAAAAAAAAAATTTACTCACTGAAGAATAATTGTGATCCTATAGTTATAAAACTATTGAAAAAAAAAGGAATATCACGCCTGTAATCCCCGAAGGGGTAGGCAGATGAGTGTAGTACACTCCCACGTTTCACCACGTTGCGTTTAAGTCCCATGGAATAGATGGTAAGCCTATTGTTATATACTATATAAACTATTATATAGTTTTATAATGTCTTGACTGATAAAAGGATAGATAGGCATATTCAAGGCGGTTAAACTAGTCAAGTTAGAAGTGTTAAATTTGAAAAGTGGACTCCTTTTATGTTGTAAATAGCCACTACAAAACAATTTTCAGAAATTCCACCCTTAAAGGGGTAAAACAGGAGAAGAAAGTTTGTAAGAAAATTGGAATAGTTGGTACATGAGCTTATTAACCATAAATTTCGAAATTTGAATATAGAATATTGTTCTTTTTTAAAAGTACCTCCTAAATAACTTAAAGATTTTTATGCTTTACTACATTATATTAAGCTTGTGGTTTCTAGAATTTCATTTGTCTTGCTCGAAAACCAGACATTACATTTGTCCACATTAAAATGCACCTACATTTTAATTAAAATTGTGCATTATTATATGAATCTTGACGTTCACTAATAATTATCTTGATGTTTGTTAATTATTATTTCATGACATTTCATATAATTTTAATTAAGGAATATTCGTCCGAAGTAGTGTAGGTTCGAATGTTAATAAAATAACAGCATTAAATGCGACGTCCAATTGGTTTTTCAATTCGAAATAATCTTTAAAACAAATAGAAATAAAACCAATCAAGTTTTTCGACCAATATTTCCAAATCCACCAAAACTTTATATTATTCCATGAAATTTACGGGTTCGTGTATTAGGTATATTGAAGTGTTGCCATTAAAATGCTTTCCGAATTTTTCCCGTAAATACGGCAGCTATATTTTAAAGTTACGTTTTTAAGTGCAGTATCGTAGCAAAAGCTATATCGGGTAAGTCATTTGTCGTTCGATATTGGTGAGCAAGTTCTAGCCAGTTTGCTTTAAGTCGGCGACTGCAACAGACCCTTTAATTCACACTCCGACGCTAGTCTAGAACTGCTACTAACTTCGTATAAGCCTTACACCCACATTTATGGCACTGCAGCCAGTGCCGGAACATTGCTCTTAGACAAAGCCAGTTCATATTTATCCTTAGAATATAAACACACAAAAGCTAGGGTATATTATTAGTTTTTTGCTATGGCTCTTCGGATATATTTTACTACTGAGTTTTAGTGCAATCTTTTTATAACTTGCTTAACGACTTAGGGGTAAAATTGCATAATATTATAATCATGTTTATTTTTATAATCTGTACATCGGTGTTCCAAGTACCTTCAATATTTTGTTTAATCTATAGTATTTTTTTCATATTTTGCTATGTAACGATTCATGGACCAAAACGCATAAGCGTTATGACCATTATACATATGAACGTTTGTTCTACCTGTAGGTATAACGTAGATATTATAAGTAACTTCTAAGTTTTCTTTGTTCTTTGGTTTTATTGGTTTTTTAAACGAGCTACGCTTTAAAGAATTGTTCAGATCAAATTAAACGGTTTAACATTTGTTACGCGTAAGATCTAACTTCGCTGTTGTGAGGATCTCGCAACAAATAGTGTTGGATTAAATACGAACTTATGTCTGAACTGTGAGATATTCACTTTGATTATTTGCTTTCAACATTACTGGTTTTTTTAAGTAAAAAACTTGATAACTTTCTTAACGGATTGTTAGATAATTTTTGGCTTTAAATGTCTTTAATAAATTTGAATACCGTAATCGTACGGCGTTAGAATATTGTCTAAATGTTGACCGATAAGATATTAGCTTATTTTTGCTGCTAATTAATAGTCTTAGACTGACTGATAAAGCGAGTGACAGAACTTTGTGGAGAAAAATGGAGGAGGTCTTTACTCTTTGGAAGGGTGCATATTTAAAAAGATCATGATTATAAATTGCAATCTATCAAGGAAGTAAAAGGCTTTATAATAATAATAAATAATTTTAGCTTCGTGTGATCGATAAGGTAAGAGAAGAAGGTACTACGTAAGTATTCATTGCTACGGAATAACAACACTATAAGTCCTATCTGCGACAAGTCCCAGTTGTTATCTACGGGTTAGTGCAACCATTTACCAGCAGGTAACAGGTTTATAAAATACTACTTACAAAATGTTTTAACGTAACAGCTCCATATTTAAAGTATAAATGACTCCCAGACCATATTTGGCCCGCGTGGCAGACTATGATCTTAACCCTCGTCATTCCGAGAAAAGACTCACGGTAAATCAAGAAAAGATGAAAATGTTGACAGTGACAATGATAATAATGATTATATCGGGAACAATACTTCGACATTTTCCTTTTGATAATGGAACTAGGGCTTTCGAAAAGGTTGAGATTCTGAGTTCTAAGTTAAATTAACAACGGCTTATTATTTTTATCCGGAACCGGATCTTTTGTATTATCAGAAGTGTTTTTTCTTTCCGTATCTCCTTGGAGTTGAATAAAAGATCGTCGAGAGATAATTAAGTGTTGCCATTTACTGCGAACAATTTAGCCGGAGAACCGGATTTTTGCCAGTATATTAACTTGACGTAGATAATAACAAAGATAAGATCTAGAGGATTCTTTATGTAATTCTAAAGGCTGATAAAATGTAATATATAAATATAAAGCATTTTTATTATTCCTAAAGATTGACTGACTGATTAAAACACAAGATTATTGTATCTTTACATAAATAATATTATTACTTTAATGTAGTATTATATTACGCTTGATATTATTCTGCTTGGATTATATGTATATTTAAGTATTTTCCAACTGCATTGTCTTTGCCTTATAAACAACTATGATTTAAGCTTGTTTAGATATTGTCCACGGACGTATTATACTTGCTTAGACTATAAACGCAGAGTTAGTGGTGGTGGAACTGGTTAAAAGAAAATAAAGAATGTATTTAATGACTCTGTATCGGAATTACTCTACGTTCATTAGTTTTCATAATCTTGTATCTTACTTGATTCTGACTCCACTCGTTAGTTTCTAAGTAATTCTGGACCGCGTGATTTATATAATATTTCTTGTTACTGTAGGTACTCAGTATAGACAGAACTATATATTAGTTCTTCCCAATAAAATAAATCCGACATTTTTATTTAAAACGTAACATAAACGTAACACCACGCCTATAATCCCTGAAGGGGTAGGCAGAGGAGTATAGTACACTCCTACGTTTTTAGTTACGGTTACGTCCCATAGAATAGGTGGTGAGCCTTTTTATTTTACTATGGTGAATTTATAAAAAAACATAGCAAAACACAGAGAAATTCGTTTACCATATGAATTTTGAACTTTCTATAAATTGCGTACGCATCATAATACAATCATAATGTTATTACAATTATTTTCACTGAAGAAAGAAATATTCAACCGGGGGGTACCCTCTCCGCAATAATTCTCTTGAAATAATGGAAACATATTTTCCTTTTATAGTATTTTTTACGACTCAAATAATACTTACCGAATAAAAGCTACAAACTCACATAATATTATACTTTCTTTTGATTACAGCGCTATAATTATAAAAATGTACAGACTCAAAGAGAATATTAATATTATTATTAGAATTTTAATTAGAGAATTAATTATTTTTGAGTATCCGCTGGAACGATATGAGGATAATAAATATATCCTTCATTAAAATCAACTAATCGAATATTTTGTCTTGACTTATAAAAACTATAGACCTATTTTCATAAAATTCTCGTAATATCTCTTGTGATTTTCCAGACATTTTCAGTGAGGTATTAATTGAATTCTTAATATTGAAATAAAGCGGGAAAATAAAGGTTGATTCATATTTAAGAACGCGATCACGTACGTTTTGGGACCGGACGTACGCTGTCAGTAGGCCGTGTGCGATTCGTGCGTAAAAGCGAACATCGCAAAAGCGTACCTTTAATGTACCTTGAGAAACAATATACCAAATAAAGTATTCCGTCCCAATAAAAATTGCCGTTCATATATCTACTATTCGTGTACTTCGCAACCTAATGTTGATTTATAGTTCACAGCTAAGAGGAACATCGTACCGTGCCACTTTCCCGCGCTTTGACGAATGATTCAACTCTATGTTTATATAATTCAACTCTATATTTATATACTTATTGAACTTTTAAAAATCTACTACGACTACTGAATCCCAAAATACAATAAAACTTCCACGTATTGTTTTTATAACCTTAAAATATTTGCGCTCGTTAACAAAATTGCATTTGCACGAGCGAGCACGAGTAGCGATTTCTGAATGATTCCAGAATGTTCTACCCTCAGCTCGGGGGAATCGTTAACTCGAGGGTTTATGGAGTGTGGTATACTGGTTCCAGACTGATTTTATACAGCTTTTATCTCGTAAATATAGTTCCATCCGATTTATGGTAGTCTTTTAAAGGTTTAACGGTGCTTTCCCATATTTTAGAAAGGTCTGAGGAAACAGGTTTCGTGCGTTTCTTAGCTTTTTCGTCTGTAAGAAGTACTTTAAAGCGCTTTGAATTCCTTTAGTGAATTTTAGTGACTGGGACGGTCTGCTTTATGTTTCCACCGTAGTACAGAATTGCTGATACATGTTTGCCGTTAGGGGCAAACTTTCATTATTGTATGCTATATAATATATGCTTTGCGATCTCCAAGCCGCATTCTCAGCGTGAAGTTTATGGGTAAACACTCCTCAGAGGAGGTCTACGTTCAGCAGTGGAGTTTAGCCCGAAGGTGATGCAGCTGTATATACATATACACGAAGAGACACTTCAGCACTTCCCTTAATACCGATGGTAGTGTAGGTATCTTTGTTTTAGATTTACTTACTAAGGGGACCCGTTCGATTCGCTTGCTTCGTTCATTAGGAACAGTGCACTGTAACAAACTGTCGGTGCTGGTACTGCTGCTGATGACGACGAGGAAGACGCAGGCTAAAATGTTTCAGCGAGACCACCGATTTAAGACGTGATTAGTGTAGATAATAGAACTGTGATTACAATGAATAGTCTGGTAGCCGTCTTATGATTACCTTACCCACACGTCAAACAAATTTAACGAAGCCGTCACCGCCTCTAATCACGGCTCGCTGGCTGCGCCGATATGCAAATGTAATTACAAGCTATAACGAACGCAGCGCCTACAGCTGGCTTCACTGTTGCCCTCTAGCGAACAAAGGCGAGATCTTACAAGCTGTTTTTACTGGCAGGGTAAGCAATTTATTTTAAAATTATACTATAATTCACCCTAACATCATTAATTATTATTGTTATTATGTCGTCACGTCATGTCTCTGCCTACGCCATAACGGATGGGCAGAGAGCACCGAGTATCTCTATCCTTACTGCTGTCATCCCTTTTCTATATTTAACAGTAAGTTGATTGGTATTAAATACAACCAGGAATTACGTCCGTCTTTTGAACAACAGGTCAGGATAGAAGTGTCACAATAAAGTGGTAATAAATATATAAATAAATAATAAATAAACTGCATTCGACAGATCGTCGCTCACCGCTTGGCAGTGGGACAACAATTTCTGGTATTTGCAATTAAGCTGAGACATATAAAGTACTATTTGTATCGTAAATTTCAAATTTGGTAGAATCTCAATCTTCTCGTTAAACAATTGCTCGGCGGCTTTTAGCAATGTAAATATTTGAGGTTGTAATTGAGTTGTTTTATATGGGCCAATGGAAATTGACAAGTAAGGGCTTCGGTATCATAGACGGTTAAAATTTGCTTTGATTGCACTTTATATTATCGTTTGTATAATAAGGTCAGATCCATGTGTTCCTTATTTACGATTAAACTGTAGTAGAGTCGCATATATGGTGTCAATAGTACATACGAGAGGAAAAAACAATAGATGTTAATAGATATTTGGAAAAATATTAGATGTAGTATACATATACATAGTATACAATGTTACATGTCAGAAGTCTCCGAAACCTGATTTCATATATGAAGAAAGTGATACATGTAGAATAATCAGGTCAGGTTTGTAAGGGTAGTTATTTAGCACTAGTTGCCGTTGCCAACCCCGTAGTGGACTAAACGTGATTATATAATAACGTATACATAGATTTCGTTTCAACACACATATATATTTGCTACGTATGCTGTACATCTTTGGAATTCCTTACCTATATCTATTAGACGCTCTGCCAATATAATCACTTTCAAAAAACAAGTTAAAGAGTATTATCTCGACCTCTTCTTCTTTTCCTTCTTTCCTTCTCTTCTTTTCTCCTACTCTACTCCTCGCTTTCCTCTTTTTTTTTCCAGTTTTTCCGCTATTCTGTCTGTATGTGTATGTATTATTAACATTATGTCATGGTATCATACGCACCTACCCTCTTACCATTTATTTTTTCTCTTTTTTTTTGTTTTTGTCTCCGCCAACTATAAGGTTGCCTGGAAGAGATCGCTAATTAGCGATAAGGCCGCCAATTGTACAATCCAAAATTATGTTTTTTTTGTCTGTATCTATTTATCTTTATGATGCTTTGATGAATTGTACAATAAAGAATACTATTACTACTACTACAATTAATAAGAACATGATGTTTCTACCCGCCTATTTTGTTCACCTTTACCAACCAATAAGTGACAGCATTGAGGAATGTTTGTTAATAAATATTTACCATAGTTTGTGTAATTGTGGAGTGTACTACTACACTCCTCTGCCTACCCCTTCAGGGATTACAGGCTTGATGTTAGGTTTTTTTGCATTAATAAATACTCTATATTTTCAGTCATTGTCATTGACCTGTCTGGCTACTGTTGGGTGTAGACCTCCCCACAGAGGTTCTGTTTCTCCTAGCTATCCCCATGCTGGGCATGCGGGTTGGGCAATGCAGAATACAGTTTCACGCCGCTTGAGCTACTGTCCATCGATGGCCAGGGAATTTAACAATGCCTAAGTAGTAAATCAAAGTGATACGGTACTATGTAAATTGACAGCGAAAGGAAGTGTTACAGGCGGATGGGGTTGCATATAGGTGTGGTAACAAAATATGGCACCCTGTTTCCATTTGTCCTTGTGTTCAGATAAGGTCCGTGCGCGTGTTTGTTCATTTGATACATTACTTCAATGTGCTGATTAATCGCCTCGTGTATATACTGCCTTACGCAGCTTTTAGACAGGCGGTACACAAAGACAGATATTTATCACTGAGTATTTATGTCATAGCGACTGGCATTTGAAAGGTGACTCGGATGGAAAAGGGACTCTATGATAAAACTGATACGAGTAAATTTTCAGTGAGGTCTAAATGTATTTCTGTGTGAAATTAAGGTAACAGTAAGGTAACAGTGTTTTTAATAGACATTTACTACACATTTTTTAGCAAAGGCAATACTATATATGAGTGCGCCTTCCCCATTTTTCTTTTATCTGTATAGTCAGCGATGTTTATTTTTACGGATCCACATAACCTCGTAAAATTTGAGAATCGTGCCGAGATTCAAAGCTTAGTTCTCGAGCAGAAGAAACAGACCTCTAAACGAATACGGTATTTGCTCTTCGAAGTTATTTCTCGTATTAGCAAATCCTCTCACTGACTCTTTTACCCTGTAAGCAGAGGGTATACTCTGTAAGTGCCTAATACATCTATTGTCATCATCATCATCATCAGCCTATTTCAGTCCACTGCTGGACATAGGCCTCCCCCAATGAGCGCCATTGCGCCCTGTCTTCGGCTTGTCGCATCCATCTATTATCTTGTTAATAGACAGCATCTTTGCTACAGCGTACTTGTAGACGGATATGAAAGTAATTGTTTTAATCTTATCATGATCTGTTTAAGAATACTTAGAAAAACACATAGCTGCGCAAGAATGAAAATTATTAAAGACTCTCTCTATTTTCTTAGACATAGAGTCCAAATTGTCTAAAACAGTCGGTATTCAACGTTCAATCGGTTAGAGTATTGCAAAAATATTTTCATTCTAAGTCTAAGATTGTTTTTTTTATGTCTAATAACATTGTTACCTATCCGTGAATGATCTGATCATATAGCCATGAAGCCGACTCTCGTGCTGACGTATGTGATACTTTTGTTCAGTATAAGTCAAATAGTTTGTGCGAATATTCAAGATTTCGTCGAAAATTTCTCAAACGAAATCGGTGTAAGTATTGCGATAGATTAGATATAAACGACATGATGAATTTTCACAAGCGTTTCCATGGTTAAAAAAGTACTACATATAACCAGTAAATTCCGGTTCATGTTCATGTGAATTGTCAAAAACAATTTTCAGACCGAAACACAAATTGTTTTAAAACTATTACGGAAAAGTAAAATCAGTTCCGATGTCTGTGGACATCGATGACCACATACGTCAGATTATCTGCATCTCCTACTAATATTTCTTCAATATGTACATTATAAAATGTCAGTTTTCATAATTTAGATTGGTTATTTCATTCGTCTTGAATGATCTGCTAGAGTCGGTCACTATAGTCCAAAATGCCTTTAGAGACAAGACGATACCTATTTTTCAAAAGAATTTTATTATCCTATACACCAAAATTATCACTTTTATTCTCTAGATGCTTAAGTATACCAATGTTTATTACAGAGCGCCTTGCATACAATATGGACGAAGATATCAACGGTTATCAAACGCCCCGTTAGGAGAAGAAAGTTTGGAAAAGGTGGCAGTATAGAGAAAGATACACAATACCAATCAAAAATGTATTAGCCTATGGACTATTTAAAGTTCCTTTGATCCGGGGAGGTTTTTGTCAAGCACTGGACGTTTTTGGTTTGAATTAATTGTCAATTTAAGCAATGCCGAGTGAAGTATGCAATCCCCATCAAATGATCACCCATTCAGGTGATCGCTTGTAGCAAGTTTCGTAAAATTTCTACAAGCCTTTCCGATTTAGAAAGGCATGTTAAGCAGTCGATCCTGTCGCCATTAAGCAACAATCATTAAACTTACTTTATACGCTGGCTCAGCGATCCGAAGTGGATCTTGGCCTCCGACATCAAAGTACGCCATTCTTCCCTATCCTTTGCCATATCTGAGCAGTCGGGCTCCTCCAGCTCTTTAAGGTCTTTGGCGACTTCGTCTTTCCAGCGGTATCTTGGTCGACCCACCCAATCATTGAAGCTTGTCAGGGAATTTGCCTTCACTAGTCTGTACTAGCTCTGAGTCTTCGATTACACTTCAGTTCTTAGGTGATTCCAAGAATGGTTCCTATTCAGAAGTGGTGAGTAAATGTGAACTAAGTATTAAACTCTTAAGTAGTTGAAAGGAATTCATAAAGGTTAACAGAAAATCAAATTTGACAGACCACTGGCTATCCGAAAGAAGAAATTCCCAGAAATCTAAAATCCCAAAAACATTAATAACCCGAATTATTGTTTTGAACGTCGGCGCTCTTTAAAGTTTTTCCTCCGAGCTGGTCTGTACACAATTCCGAATGAAAACAGACTGCTAGCATTCAAATTCAACATTTGGATAATAAATTCGCTCTTTTGTTTTCTCTACTTACCGAGAGAGAAATTATAATTTGAATAATGACACGTTTCTCTTATTAAATTGACGAATCTATTTCAATTTGTTTTCTCTTTCGCAATATTATTGTTTGTAAATAATTAATTTTAATGAAATAATAATAATGGAATATATTTTGGGGTGCGCCTATTGTCTTATATTTTGAGACGGGAAATAAATAAGATCAGAAAGGACTTGCTTTATAGTCAACTTACAAGATATAAACGATAAAAGGTTGAATATTAGTTTTATTCAATTTTAGAATTCGTCAGAGTGTTTTTACTATCTGCTAGCGTGAATATTAAAAAATAAATTGGAGACGAATAGAGTAAAGGATGTCAATGTCGATTTTTCTCACGGCAACTTTCACTCCATTACTAATACAGTTACTATTTATTAACACGTTTAAATTACTCGACGATATAATACATTCTAGTAATATGTGGGGATACGTCACACATAGTCCATTAAATAATAGGCCCAACCTTTACATACCACCCACACACACACACATTTAAAACACATACAAGAACAGTCTACACATCAACAGTATAAAGGCACTTTCTCATTACACGATTAGTTGTTCTGGACTCCGGTTCTAGACTCAGTGTTCAACTCGCAGACCAACCGGCCAGTTATAATCTAATCGCCCGCTAGCGAATAGTGAACCAATGCTTAATTTTATATTATACTTATAGTAAAATCTTACACTGAACTAATTTATCAAGTTATGAATATTAAATTTAAAATCTTAAATTGCTTTTCTAGGGGGAATTTGTATTCTGATGTTTTCTCTAAAGATAAACCCTTCTGTCCTATGCAATACTTTAATAAATCTATCTAATAATTGCAATTCTAACGTTAATTGTATCAAGCAGAAGAGGTAAACATATTAGTACATATAATTTCATAGATATAGAA
>DWFV01001055.1:0-12049 GCA_018246775.1 Parelbella machaon machaon
AACGAAACAAAGAGATATTTCCAAAAGAAGGTTGCGTAGTCGCTTAACAAATCGAATTTGTGCCCACGCTGTATATCGTAAGCGGAGATGGAATAGTTGGAAGTAGGATAATACGTTCAATACTGCATTACACGCCCCCTCGCGGATCTAATATGAGAATTTCCTTGCTCATTTCAAAATGCTCAATTCTTGGGACGATTCTAATCCACAAACATTGGAATTGCATAAATCAGATATGACACAAGAATAAAGAATAATATTTATTTTACAATACAAAAATACGTTGTAATTGAAAACGTGAAAGTTTCGACATTGGACGGAAAGTTGTTTGATTTCTTCAGAAACAAATGTTTTTCTTGAAAAAATTTACAACGAACAGTTTGGAAATTTCATTAGTTTTGTACGGTTTCTTAGGGGCAAGGGAAGTAGGGTGAATTTAATTAGCTGCTTGATTTCGTACTTTCAAACTTGCTCAAAACATCGACCCTATTTAGAATTTTGATTACCCAACTTAACGTTTTATATAACACTTAAAAAATAATAAATTTCGGTGAAAAGAAAGGAATAAAATGAATGACTTACCTCTAAGTCATTCTTCGCGTGGTTGAGTTTTTCTAAGTGGTGTCTCAGCGCGTCCACGGATATCACCGGCTCGTCTTGTATATCATTCTTGTCCAAAATGGCCCTGATCTTGTCTACCAGCTGGCAGAAGTCTTTCCAGATCTCCAAGTCCTGTTCCAGTTGAGCTTGACGAGACTTCGCCGAGTTCAAAGTGTTCTTCAGCAATTGATTATGTTTCTGATGGTCTTTCGACAGTTCTTCTTGTTCAGACGCAGTCAAAGATGGCCAGATCTTGTCGACGATGTCCTGCATCCGCTTACCTACCAGATCCTTCATCTCTGGCTCTGAAGTATTAAAGAACGATTTGTGTTCTTCCAAATCGGCCTCGATATTTTCGAAATCAGTGCCGTTTTTGCCCATGCCGAGTCGTATTCCAGCTTCGTTGACCCAAATGGTCAATTTTTCGACCATCTGCAAGTATTGTTGACGGAACTTCTTGTTGTCTTGTAAATGTTTCTCCCTGTTCGCTAACTCTGCAGGTAGAGACGTTTTAAGTGAATTAGCTTCTGAAACCATTTCCAAAAGAGTGCCTGGAACTCCATCGTCGCTTTTTATAGCATCGGTGATCTTGGTTAATTTGTTCAAGTATGATTGAACGTTTTTAGCCAGTGTCGCATGTTCAATGAGTTTTTTGTCAACGCTAGCTACGTCTCTATTAAGAAGTGGTCGCGAATGAACAGCAGCTTCATTGTCATGGAGCCATTGTAGGATTTCAGACAAATCAGACGCAAGTTTCTTATGCTCAGCAGCCGCTCTTTCATGCTCTTGACGTTTAGACTCTACTGTTCTTCTCAATGTAAGTAGTTGTTGTTTGAGTGATTGAAGCAATTCGGTTATGTTGTTACGGTCTATGACCGTACCCTCTGCTGCGATTTGTTGTCCTTTATCAGTAGCTGTCGCAAGTAGGGCCTCACAACCTTGAATCTTCACAATAATATCGTCGTAGCGTTTAATTTTGTCTTCTAGTGAGTCATTGGATTTTTCAACTTCTGACGTCAGATCTGTGTACTTAGAAATGAACTCCTCAATTTCTTTTACAAGTGCAAAGAATTGTTCGCGCAATAATAACAGTTGTTTGAGTTTAGAGATTTGGTCTTCAATCGTACTCATCAAATCATCTTGTTTAGAGAGTATATCTTGTAAATCATGCAAATTTCCACCTTGCAGTTCATTTAACATTGCTTTGTTCTTCTTAAGGTCAGCAAGAATAGATTCATATGCCTGAATGATCGGTTGGACATCTTCGACTTTACTTCCGATAGGTTTGTTAAGGGCCTTTAGTTTGTTTTGGATTTCATTAAGGAACTCAAGGGCAGCAGCGATCTTAGCTGCAGCATCTTTGTATTCCTTGATATGTTTTAGGAGTATGTTCTTCTTATCGTTAATAATGGCGTTTATTCTTGCAAATCTGTCAGATAATACGTTAACTTGTTCTTTGAGTTGCAGTTTGTTTGAATCCGATAATGTATCCATGAGTTCCTTTGATTTATCTTTAATTTTGTTTATAATTTTTTCGATATCTTCAGCTTCTTTGCTGAGCTTTTCAAACTTAACCAGCTGTTCTTCGAGTAATTGAAGACTTGTAATGCGTAGTTCGGGAGTAGCCGCAACTTCAGCCTCATTCAGCCAGCTCTGGCACTTAGCGACATAAGCCTCAAATTCATTTCTGCCTTGTAACAGTTTGTTGAGAGCTACAAGTTTATCATCAATATCTACCTTTGCAGACGTATAGGTTTTGTTCAAAAAGTCTAAAATTGATTGTAATTTTGCACGATTCTCGCTTGAGCAGTCCTTTGACACAGCATTGCCTTGACGTATAACCTCAGCCAAGGTGTCGTTATTAAAGTCAGAAAGTTCGGTTTGATGTTTCTTGTGAATAGCAATTTCTTTGTCGACTTTAGCTACTTCTAATGGCACGGGACCGCCAAGTTTCTTAATTTCAGCCACTTTAGCTTTAAGCCAATTCTTAGCTTTCTCTATGTCATTTTCCAATTTCTTTCTAATTTCAGTACAGCTACCTAATCTTTCGATCTCTTGCTTGATAAGTGAGGCCAACTGTTTCTGCTTAGATGACAATTCAGATAGTTCCGATTCTAATTGCATTTGCTCAGATGGTTCGAGCTCGGACTGAATATTGCTCACCTTCTTTTCAAGCGAGTCAATAACAGTTTTCTTACCATCGGTTTCTTTCAATAAATTAGCAGCCTTCTTCTGCCTCTCTTTAACTGACTTGCTATCATATCCAAGAGGCTCTGGATGCATCATGTTATCGATCTTCGTCTGCAGCCATTCGTTTTGAGCAGCCACTTCACTCTTAGTACCATCAATAGCATTATAGGTGATTTCAAGCATCTGAAGTTTGCGTTGGATTCGCTTGGAAATATCGTTGTATCTTCTTTCAACGGATTTCATCTGGAATAATAGTATGTAATACATATATTGAGACGGTTTTAATTTTTATAAGGTTATGTTAGGAAGATTTGTAGTGTGTTTTATAAACATTTGTATTGAAGTACAATAAAATGTATTTTCACTTTTTAGCAACTGTAAGGGATTTAATAT
Organism: Parelbella machaon machaon; assembly: GCA_018246775.1. Lineage (NCBI taxonomy): Eukaryota > Metazoa > Arthropoda > Insecta > Lepidoptera > Hesperiidae > Parelbella > Parelbella machaon. Next base: position 3,184 of record DWFV01001055.1, read on the forward strand.
AATCATTAGAAATATACAAGTTACAAGTACATGATGTATGACTTACTTGTTCCTCCACCTGCTGTGACTCCAAATTGCTGACAATGTTAATAACTTTAGTGCCGACTGCTTTAATGTTGTCGACCTTATTCTTCCCAGCCTGGCCGAATTCTGATGAAAGTTCTTTCAAAGCGTTCAGTTTCTGCGGACATGGAAGACCGGATCCCTTATCAGCAAGGCACATTTTCTTAAGCACGGAATCGAACCAGTCGTGTATCTCCTGGCACTTGTGACGGAAATCGCCAATTATGGATTGGTTGCCCTTCTCTCTTTCCATTGCTTTAAGAATTGCCTGTTCTAGATTGTCAAGTTCTTCTTCCAGATTTATTTCATCTTCAAGACCTAAAACACAAAATTACTTTTTTAGAAATTTCCTTAACAGCCCTTTAAAACTTTTATTTAGCTATTGACAAGTTATAGATTACTTAATGTAATCTTATTATTAGTGTATTACATAAGAGTAATACATAATACATATAATAATATACTCTTTACAATACAATTTTAAGACTAGATTGGAGATCTTTTGTTAAATGTGTTATGTACATACCTTCTGTTGGAATCTCAGTAAGCATCCTGTTCCTCTTCTCCCCAAGCGACACTAAGGCATCGCTCATAGCAGCCATGTCCTGCTTGGCGGCTTCGGGCCTCAACTTGGATGGGTTGGAAAGCCAATCCTTCGCCAGTGCATTGTGGACTGCGATCCATTCCTGGATCTCTATTACTTGTTTCATAGCCTCCTCCATACCATGTACAGCATCTCCCAGGGTTTCTAGATGGCTTTGGACCTATGAAGCGGTTACATATAAGAATTAGCAATGAATAAATCGTTTATTAATTAGAAGATATTTTTATTTAGACAATGATAAAATAAACTACGATAAAAGTACTAGTGATCGCGGATTAAATAAATAATATTTAGCTAAATAAAAAATTGATTCAGTATTAAAAAGCTTTTTAATACTGAGTCAATTTTTTTATGACTGGCTGTACTCTTGGTACGTAATCCGTTGTACTGTCAATTGAATTTAAACTGAATTCAAATATTTTGGAAAAACGTTCTTCTGTTCATGTTCCTAATATATAGTGCTCCAATACTTCTTACACCTTTGTATTGTCTATAAATGCATTATTCCCCGTTCATTTCTGAAAGATCGACTAAGGTAGCCAGAAGAACATTTTAAATGTGAGTGTTGCAAATGTTGGTTAAAGGTTTAGTATCTAAATCGCAAAAAACAAATCCATGCAAAGCCTCACCTTCGTCTCGAGAGCCCCGAGTTTCCTGCTGAACTCTGGCTTCTCGAGCGCTTGGATCAGCTCGTCGACGCGGGGTCGAGCCCCGGGCGCCGCCCCCAGCGCACCCGCGTGGCTCTGGCGTGCGAGTGCGGGTTAGTTGCGTGTCAAAGTGCGTAAGTGTGCGTATACGTACGTGTATTATGGGTGATGATATAGTGTTTTTCGGTGATTGAATAACATACTGTGATATAGTCTTGTTGTCTACGCGATTTGATACTGACTTTGACTGAATGAAAACTTATAAAGATTAGTTTAATAATTTGGAAAGGTAATATAATGATGCCGATCAAATAGAACTACGTACAGACAATAATTCTAGTTAAATACCTACCAGAATACTTTGGTTTTCGGCTTTCGAACCTGTTACCTCTTATATAAATGTAAATGAATGATATCATCAACACGTTTCCCCTTACATTGTTCCCAACAGATATGATGTAGGTGCAATGTTCTTGACTTAAACCCTTCGTATTGTCCGTCATCTTAATGTACATTTTCTACTTGTTCACTGCATACACTGTACTATGAAGACACTATAAATATTATTGCTGCCTAAGAAATATTTCAATTGAATCATAATTTACACATTATGGACACTTTCAAAATATTCCTAAATTGGAGACTTTTTTAACTTCAATTTTTCCATTTCGAAACTGATGTTTTTAAGTACAAATATTAACTATATAGAAAATAATTACGATGCAATCAGTCTAACATTTGACTAGCATAGTGACTAAATACTAAATGTAACGTTACAATGACGTCATACTAAAATGAGTTTTGTTAACTCAATAGAACTAAACGATAGGTTTTTTTTATTGGTTCCTTTTCAGACTACCCGTATCTCAAACACTAAGTGGATTTCGTATGTGAATGTACAATGAAATATGTACACACTTATGGTACCGCCACATCTGCAATATAATGCAATGCAGAAAGGGCGCGCAAAAGACGTCCTACATTTATACTCAAAACATTCATTAACACGCTAAAACTGAGGAACAACACCAAAAAAACATATTTTTCATCATCATCGTAATTTCTTTCTACAGTTATCCTCTGTTTAACTTACGACTATCACAAATCCGTTTCAGTGAACCGATTTAATTTGTAGGACGATTAGCATTATGGTGTAATACACCGCAGATGAAGCTGAACCATTAGTGTCGTGTGCTGTTGCATAGTGTAAGTTGTGGTAACACCGTGCACTTAGACGTACAAACAGAATATCACATGGTAGGTATAACACACGATAAAACTGTGTTAACAAATATCACACGACAATCAACTAAACTGTATTTACATTTGTGAATCAGGACGATTTATTTGCTCGTGTTACTCATTTGGATGAAACAAATCGTACAATGTTACATAAATATTTAACTATGATTCATTAACTTACTGTGACTGTAACGCATGAAAGTTATCGTACCAAAACTGAAAAAATATTGTACTAATATAATAATGAAAAAACTAAATTTTTATAAAAATAAATCGTATTGATTCATCAACAGACTGGCAACACATCACACTGTTATAAAAATAAAATACGACGTATTTTATATTTGACATAACTAATACAACAAATTTTAAAACTAACGGTGATTGAATGATCCAGTACACATAATGAATGTGTTCCCGCCTAGCCAGTGATACCAGGTGCAAAAAAATACATTGCCAACGAAAGCCCGTACGAATGTCATCGAACTAACTACACTATACTATCTACCACCGCCAATAACTATGTAAGGTATTATTGTAAATTCTTACGTTGCACGCATAATTAAAATAAAATAAACTCGTTGGTTCTGTTCTTTTTCGGACCTGGCAAACTTAAAATTCGATTAAATCGTAAAGAACAAACACTTATAATTAGTAAATTAAATATGTATATAAAATATGTATGTATACGTGTTAAACTAATAATACCTACTCGCTGAAATATTTAAACTAAATTGAGTCGAAATCGATTTTGCTAAGACTCCTTCTAATCATTCGTTTGACTATTATTATGACTTATTGATATTTTCTCACTTAAGAATGTACTAAAATGAGGTTTTCACTCTAACCTATCCTAAGTTATAACTACCGTAATAGAATAATTTCAGCATATATAAATGTAATAAAATCGTTCTATATGAATGAATATTAGTACAAGGACAAAACAAAAGACAACATCGAGAGTGAGAGTGTGAGCGCGCGTCAGTCCCCGAGGGAGGCGAGCGGCGGGGAGGCGAGCACGGCGGCCGAGGCGCGCAGTACCTGGTCGATGAGGTCCTCGAGGCGCGCGCGCACCAGCAGCTCGCGCGGCGGCACCGGCAGCGGCGCCGAGTCCGCGGGCGACGCGGGCCGCGACACTGACGCCGCCGCCGCCGAGCACGCCGCCACCGCCGCCGACAGCCGCGCCTTCTCCGTCTGCAGCCGGTTGTGCAGCCCCTGCGACACGCCTTACCTCTCTCACCTGCTTCTATAACTCACATCGGTCACACGAAACAGACCTGCGATGTATCAATAAGAGTTACACCTGCGCTACAACTTACTACATTCACATCGATACAACTTCAGTATTATTTGAGTTTTGATAAAATCGCGTAAGAGTGACGTGCAATGCCCTGCTAATATAAAATTAGGTAACTCGCTCTTACAGTTATAATAACACGAACGTTCAATGTCTGATCTTAAGTGCTCGCTATAAATATGTATAAAACTATTTATCTAAAACTCGCTCACTATGCTTTGCACATCCAATTTAAAACATATACATAAGTGGTTTGTAAATAGCGTTTTCTGTCTCTGCCCCCATTAAATCACAATTGAGGCGGAAATATTTATATTGGATCGTCTACAACATTTACTATAAATAATTCACTCTAGGCTTCTATATTTTGACGTTTACCACCCGTAACGTAGATCACAAACTCAAAACGATGTACATATGTGAGTGTCGTTTATTTTATAAAGTTATATTGAGTCCACATTGTAAAATAATAAAGAACAGAATACCACTCACCCTGGCTTTGTTGAGCAAGTCTCGACCATGCGAAAGACCATCCACGGGCACGTCCAGCTCTGTTATAGCCGGTTCACATTCGTCGAGATTGTTCAGGATGCTCTCGAGTGTGTCCTCATACTCCTTAAACTTAGCCAAGCCTTCTCTCAAACGGCGTTCGATTTGTAAGGCGGTGGCCAGTAAGCTCTTGTGGCTGTCATTTACATTCTTCAACTGCTTGCCAACGGTGTCGCGGATAGATGGCGCTGTTCCTTCATATCGTTCGATCTGTGCCCTACCCTTAGCTTCCAGTTCATCGAGCGTCGATCTGTATTTTTGGATATCGTCTAACAAGACTGCGTGCTGAGCTAGCTGTTCCTCAGTCTGCTCACGATTAGCAATGTACAAGGAGTTGTGAGCCATGAGTTGGAAGGAAATTTGCAACAGCCATTTTTCAGTGTCTTGAAGCGATTGGTGGTACTGATTGTAGTCTTTAATCTCGTATTCCAATTCCGCCTTCTTGGCAGCGCATTTAGCTCTTAAGGCGTCGCATTTTTTCTCTATTTTAGTAACAGATTCCCTAACCGCCGGTTTTCTGGCCCAGGAGCTTAATTCAGCGGCTTCACTCTTTAATCTATCCAACTCTGGACGTTTGTTATCAATTTCATCTTCAATGTGCTTGTATTTTTCCAAAAGTGTCTTCATCTCCCCTAATTCTCCGCCAGTTGGTGGGACTTTGTCGAGATTTTGTTCGGTATCCTTGATCCATTGGTTCAGCTTGTTCTTGGAATCTTCAAAGTCTTCCCACTTCCCAATGGCTGCCTTAAGCTGGGCGGTTATAGAGTTAAGGTCGATCTTCAGCTGATCCCAGCTTTCTTGTAGGACTTTGACATCGTTACGTAAACCGTCTTGTTCTTCGGGAGGAGTATTATTTAAAGCCTTTTTAAAGGCTTCTTGCAAAACGACGAGAAGATGGTGTCCTTCAGTCATGCGGTTACTGACAAGTTTAATTGTTTCCAGTTTATCTTTAGTAGTGTCCACGTCACCAACTCCGATAGAATCCTGCACAGTACCGTGCGCCGTTTCCAACCATTGCTGTAACTCTTGCTTGGCCTTGATGAATTCTGTGTGATCCGACAAGTTTTTCTCACCATTGGAAACTAAGCCTTGAATCTTTGTCAATAGAGATGTATATTCAGTCTGAAGATTAACAGTCTTGTCACGGACCCAAGCGCAAGCACTGAGCTCCATCAGATTTTCGCATCTATCATTAAGCTCTTCCAAAACATGTTTATTAGCTAATGCTTGTGCCAATAAATCCTGAAATACAAATATATCATATAACAGAAAAAACTATTTTTTTTTTTGAAGAATGTAGTTTAATGAACGATTATAAAAACAGTAAAGAAAAGAATTAAAACAAAATTATTGAAATACTCACGCGACATTTGTCCAAATATTCAGGAGTGATCTTATCGACTTTCTGAACAGCATTCAACTTTCCGTCGAACTCTCTCACCCACTTGCTCATTTTTTCCGAGGTTTCCAGGAAGTCCGACCAAGCTGCAAGGCACTTCTCTAGCAATTTCTTCGTATCCTTGCAAATTTGTTGTAGGTTCTCCCATTCTATCTTCAATTGCTTTATTTCTTGGTTTATGCTGTCTTTCCCTTCGTTTCCTGTCGTTTCTAGCACAGCTTCGCTTAATTTTATTGCCTTTTTAAGTAGTGCTTCTCCTTTGGGTAGAGATGATATAATCTTGTTGACACTCTTGAGTTTCTTCTGCACTTCTTCCTTCTCGCCGTGGGAGTCTGAACACTGTTGGATCTCGATCTTGCAGTTGCGAATCCAATCGTAAAAACTATCGTATGATTCCTTGTATTGAATATGCGAGTTGACGTAGTCCTCCAGTTTCTGTAACGGTTTAAGTGTTAATAGACGAGATTGCCGAATAAATATCCAATTTAATGAAATAAACGAATAGCATTTTTATTTTGTATAATTTTGTGTGAATTAAATAAAAAGATATTAATAATTGAGAATATTGGCCATCAACAAATAAATTTTAAAATTACATGCTTGAAAAGTCAGATACTGATCGCTATAAATGAGAACAATATACTAATTATTTCAAAATGAATTATTTATTTATAAAATAGAACTGAGTCAGAAAATATGTAATTTTTAGAGTTCTACAATTTTTAGTGCTCTCTAAAATATTGTGCAACGTGTGCCGTGCCTCATTGGGGGAGGCCTACGTCCAGCAGTGGACTGAGATAGGCTGATGATGATGATGATGATGTAGTATAAACCGTTGTACACTCACCGCAATCATTTCGCTAACTGTCTTCCTGATGTAGTCATAGCGTTTAAGCGTATCTTCGATGTCTTTGGACTTTAACGAAGCGTCCTCTTGGAGCTTCTCATTCAATTTTTTGACGAGATCGTTATGCGAGTCGATGTCCCTGTTGAAGGTCTTAAATTTCTCCAATTTGGCCTTTTTCTCTGAGAGGTCGTTGAGCAGAGAATCGTCTGATTGGATCTTTTGGTCAATGTCGTCAAGCCACTCGACTAGGAGCTTATGGATCTGTTGCGAAGACACATGAGTAATTAATATCTTGGATAAACTTTACAGAAACAAGACAACCAAACCTAGGCGAAGCCCAGGTTATGCAACCAGACAGCTTATAAATTACTCGTGTAAGTTTAAACATATATTGATATACACAGATATTTTTTACGAGTACAGATAAAATAGTCATTAGTTACACTCTTTGCACAAATATTTGTGCTAGAAGAAAATTGGAACCACAAACCCCGTCTCAACTCCCCCGTCTCAACCCTTTCGCTAACTACTAAAGGGAAGGGCTCGCCATTCGAAGTGGGTAAAACTAAAAATGAACCACCAACAGCCAATTATAATGCGACAAAAGGTTGTATGTCAATCATTGCTAGGTCTTACCTTGGATATATCATCAAATTGCGATGCTCTGTTTGTCAGCTTGTTTCTCACTTCTTGCAAGTCCGCTATCAGCTTATCGAACTCCTGCTTCAGATTATCCGTATCCTCTTGGATTTTGGCCGCGCCGGCCTGCTCCGTGTTCATTATCACTTTCTCCTTCAGTTCCAGCAGATATCTCAACTTGTTCTGCCCCTGTTCTAAGGACTGGCGGAGAAGTTTGACCGTATTGAGCTTCCCGTTGACGTCTTGTGGTGTGTTTGGTATTTCAGCGCATTGGATAAGCTTCTCGCGCGTTCTGTCGAGCCAGTCTTGGCATTCTCCGTAGAGGGCGTTGTGTTGTTGGTGTTCCTATTATATCATAGAGCGGAATTGTTATTCAGAAATTAATATTATAAACAAGATTAATTCATAATCCAAGATTACATTAACTTTGTTCTACTACATCGCTACAATAAATATAGTGCGTAATAGATACCAGGCTCCTCGGTTTACTTAATGCCAACATTTGAGTAATTTGATAAGTACTGGCATTAATAGAACACAAAACATTATCTATAAAATTACGAGTGACCTACTAATCCACGGTGTGTGGTTAAAAATCTAGCTTTACATATCATAATGACGCCTATATCCAGTAAATAACTGGGGTCGGTTAATAAGGGTAATGAAAATCTTTTTGAATAAAACTAACCTGGTAATGCAGTTCCAGCCGCTTCATCACCTCCTTGGCAAGTGACAGCAGAGCGTTATACTTGGTGGTGAGCTGCGTGATGCCATTGGACACACGCGTGTCCGCGCATGTCTCTAGTAGCGTCTGTGCACGGACATTGAGCTTGTCCAGCTCCGCTTGCCAGTCGAATAAGGTTTGAAGGTGGCCCTGGTGACAAAGAAAAGCATAAGAGAAGAAGTCATTGGGTACGATTGTACTATTTTAAGTATCGATTATCAGTACTCAAAGCACGATCGTTGTGAATCAAATCCGTAATGAAAGAGAAGCAGCAAGGAACGTATAATATTATAGAGAATATACATATATTAAAATGTTCTTTCTTAATAATTGCACAAAAAACACTGATTCCTCTATACGTGCCCTTAGGCTATAACATTAAAGAGCGTTCACAGCTTGCAAATATTTTCATTACAATTTGTCAATGTAAAATCAAATAAACAGGATTCAACATATTACAATAACTATTTTGACATTAGATCTTGCATTGATTTGAATTTTGTTAACTTACGTACATCAGACTTGAACTGTCAAACAGTTTCATATTGTCCAATTGTTTATTTCGTATTTTATTATATCCCCTCTTTTAACTAAAGTAACCAGCTAAAGTAGAAAATAAATGCTTAATAGTGTTTTAAATATATACCTGAAACTCCTCTAGGACCACTTTCTTTTGTTCCAAATTATTTTGCAACTTATTGAAAGATTGAACTAATTTCTCAGTCTTTGACAACCAATCCAAGGCTTCCTTGTACTGCTCTTCGTACTCTGTCCACTTCACGATACCTCCTTCTATCAAAGCTTTGGTGTTATTCAATTGTTCCCTGTAATACATATTAAATATATGTCAATAAA
>DWFV01001056.1:0-12047 GCA_018246775.1 Parelbella machaon machaon
CTATTGCAAATGTTGCGCACCTGCAAAACATATGGGGTGCTCCAAACTTTTGGCCAAGGCTGTACGTATAATTCCGGTGAACGAAACGAAACGTTTTTTATTCACTCTTTGCATAACACAGGGAATTACCGATAAATATCGGCACTCACTGTGTCTAAAATAAACGCAATGTCATATTGTATGTCAATATGTATTATCGATGGTTGTCCGTTACTGTTGTCATATTACTGTCATATCATGTGTCATATTAACATTGTGGTTATGTCATTAAAAGGAAAGGTAGATAGGTAGGTAATAAAGATAGATAAAAAGCTAATACAAAACCATCATTTGCGTTGTATTCTTGGTAGCTTACAACTGCCCTATGTTCAATAGAATTTTTTTTACGTAGGTAATATAAAACCGCACAAGAATTATGTGCAAGAGAAGAAATGTATTTAGCTAACTGTTATGCTGATTTTTTTTGTGTTTATTTCCAGCGCTTGGTAGAGGCAATGGCGCCGCGCTCGGTACGCTCCTTCCGGCAGGAGTTTAATATGCAAGACCTGGCGACCACCGAACACACCTACACGACGCACTTTACCTCTGAGAAGTGAGTACTTTAGTGTAGTTTCATTACGTAGCGTTAAACGTTGCTTATTTTAATACCTAAATGTTGATTCTGTTTTCCTCTTTATAAATTTACACAGATATGTCAGGACTTCACACACAACGGAGCTCGATGGTCACGCACCAATAAAATCGATGGCCAATGGCAAATTAAACTCGCCTAACTATGCGTCTAAAACAGTTGTAGGCGACGACGATAGACCTGACCTTAGGAATCTCAAACGGGTCCACAAAATGTATGAGGGTCCGAACATTATCGAATCCAGAGGAATAATTCATCCCGAAACTCGAGAAATCTTGACCGTCGGTCAAGCAATTAGTATGAGGATATTAGACGTCCGAACAGGGAGATTACTGTCTTCACCGGACACTAGGCAAACCATGACAATTGAACAAGCAGCGAAGGAAGGTCTCATCGACCCGAAGCTGGCTGCCAGACTGACAGGTCCTTGTGGAATGACCGAAGACGGAAATGAAGTTACACTCCTGGAAGCTATCCAAAGGGAGTTGTACGATGCAGAACAAGGACTCGCAGACCCGGCAGAAAAACGAATTAAGGTGACTGTTGAAGGAGAAAAACCGACTACACAAGGAATGAGTATTTCGGACGCTCTAAACCGAGGACAAGTTGATTTACAGAGAGGTCTCTATCTTTTGCCAAACGGCACCTACATCACTATAGCAGAGGCTTACCAAAGAGGTTATCTGATCTATAATGAGATTATCAAAATAAAATCAAGCGCTCTGTCTTTATCCGACGCGATACGCCAAGATTTAGTTGATAATACTGGTTGGATATTGGACAGGAATACCGGCGACAGATTCCAGTTAGACGTAGCTATCAAAAATGAATTAATAAATCCAAACGTAAGAGAAATAGTAGACGCTAAAAGTGATAATAAAATAACACTAGCTGAAGCAATAGAAAAGCAAATTATAAATACGAAACATTCTAAATACGTACATAGCGTAACAAAAGAAAAGTTAACATTGAAAGAGGCAGCAAACAAACGGTACATTTGTAAACCTATGACATTAAAAGACGTATGTGATAATAACTTAATGACAAATGATGGTAAAATCCTATCCCCGACGGTTCGAACCCCCTTGAATATGTTAGAAGCAATTTCCACTGGTGTATTGGACAGCGACAATGTCAAATGTATAACTGACACCACAACTGGTCAGCTCCTTACATTATCTGAAGCTTTAGGTGCTAGGATCATTCTCACTGACAATAAGTTCCGTGATAATTTAACTGGTGAACTGTGTACTATTCCCGAAGCCGTCGACCGCGGCCTTATAACATCAGTTTCGCAGCGATCAATATTTGATATTGATGGCTTTAGGGATCCTAAGACGAGTGAATTTGTTTCCTTTAATACTGCGTTGAGTAAAGGTAATATAAAATACGTAAATGGTGAAACCTTCCTTAAATCTGAAAGTGGCGATTTTGTATATTTAGAGGATTGCACTAAGGTTTCTATAGTTCGCCCTGAAGTTTTGGAAATGTTTAATCGAAAAATAGGAATTTTTGAAAATGGAAAGGAATTATCTGTTTTAGATGCTGTGTTTAGAAACATTCTCGATCCAAAAACAGGTCACTTATTAGACACTACTACAAGGAAATCTATTCCATTTAATAAAGCTGTGGAGATTAATATGATTACGCCTGAAGGCGCTGCTTTATTGAACTCACTTTTAAATATAACACTTACTTTACAAACAGTTACAAAAACTGTTAAAAGATACGTGACAGTAACTAACACAAACTCATCACTACGATCTGATACTATCATCACATTTGCAGAAGCAGTACGAATGGGTCTTATTGATGAAGGTACTCAAACGTTCACAGATCCTACAACAGGTACAGTATTTCCAATACAACAAGCCTTAGATGAAGGCTTGCTGGGGGTTGAAAAAGACGAGCCGCGCGTAGCTAGGATATCGGACCGTGTCACTAAAAGGGATTTAGTCCCTGGTCAAGTAGTAGAACTTAAAATAACTAAAAAGTCTTTTATCAAAGATCTTCCACCTAGTCCTGAAAGTAAATTGCAACACGACAATAGACCGGAAACTGTTAAGAGTCCTGATTATGCCATATGTGAGACAACTAGCCCTCGCGAGGATATAAGCCGTGAATTTAAAACGGTCACATCGACATCAATTATAAGCGATCCTTCAGTAACATCACTAACGATAAGGAAAAACACTATTGAACTTCCAAGTGGTGGTTGGACGTTAAAAGAAGCTATTCAACAAAATGTATTTGATCCATCTACAGGGTTATTCATTATTCCGGGTACTGACAGAGTTCTAGATCTAAAAGAAGCATTAAATTTGAACATTATAAATCCTGAATCCGCTAAAGTAGTGGATCCCAAAACCAAAAAAGAAATTTTATTAAATAGAGCTTTGGATTCTCAAATATTAGATAGCTCTGGTCGTTACAAACATCAATCGTACATCATTACTATGAAAGAAGCCATAGAGCGCAAGTTAATTATTTTTATAGGTCTTTCCACAACAATTTCTACGCATAAAGTTATAACTATTACTTCTATTGCCGGTATGCCGGACAAAATGGAAATTTCCGAAATTCAGGATACACAAACGAATAAAACTACTTCTGACGAACAATCTGCTCTAGAACCTGTACAGGTACAGCCAGGAATTATCTATGACCCTGCTACAGCGTTAGTTATATCAACAACATCTGGTGTTTCGGAAAATATTATAGAAGCTGTTGATCGGGGCGCAGTACTGGCCAACGCAGTAAATGTTGTAGATCCTAAAACCGGTAAATTAATTCCATTAAAACAAGCTCTAAATAGAGGTATTATTGACCAGCAATCTGGTGAATATACTGACGTATCGGGCAGGAGAATAAGCTTAGCCGACGCAGCTAAAGTCGGTCTCGTAGCTGTTATAGGAGCTCCTTTAGTAGCGGCCACTAAAGTTATTCAATTGGTTAAAAGTAGTATGGTTATAGATCCTAATACAGGGGAAAAACTACCCATAGAGGTAGCTTACGAGAGAGGCTTGGTTGATCCAATTACTTACAAAAAATATGAGGATTCTATTAGGGATAAGTCTCCTGACACAAATATTATACAAACGAGTACTGAGCAAAAACCATCAAGTCGAAGTACTATTACAATTTCTAAGGTAATGAAAACAACAGTGTTGGATCCAAAGACAGGCGATGAATTATCTATTGATGAAGCTTATGCAAGAGGACTCGTAGATCCAATCAATTATGAAAAATATACACAGTCTCTTAAGGATAGATCTTCAAGTCCTGCGATGAAATCAACTGAATCTTTAAGTACGCTTACATATTCGCAAACGACATCTAAGCCCATGACAGTTGGAGCTGCTGTATCAGAAGGCTTTATAACTGTTGAATCGATCCAAAATAGCCTTTCAGCTGATAATCGTAAGACCATTGTCGATGACGATCGTACTAAAAAAGAAGACGGTGCTTCTAAAGTTATCGATTTAACTAAGGTGAAATGTAATAAAAAAGTAAAATACGATATTAGTACTGCTAAAAAATATGTTCCAGACGCACAATCAGAAACTAAGCCGATTGTTTTACAAAAACTGAGAAAACGCGTTTTACCACCTCAAGAAGCTGTCGACAGAGATTTAATAAATCAAGAAACTGCCAAAATTTTAGAAGGTATTAAATCCCATAAAGACGAAGAAGGGTCTTCTATTACACTCGAGAAGGCAATTGAATGTGGTCTTGTAAATAATCGACAAGGTAATATTGTTGATCCCGTACATGGAGCAATCATGAGTATAAATGAAGCTATTGATAGAGGTATCTTAGACCCAGAAGGTCAAGACGAAGTATTAATTCCAATAGTTAGAAGCTTAACTATTTCAGAAGTTATGGAACAAGGATTATATGATCCGTCAACAGAAAAATTTATTCACCCTGAAACAGGGAATCACTTGTCTTTAAAAGAAGCCATAATATGTGACATCGTTGATCCTCTATCTGTTATAACTTTGTCGCCTGGATCAAATATTACACTTACCGAAGCCATTGAAAAAGGCATCGTAGACTGTGACAAAAATGTTGTTAAGACTATTTCTGGTCCCATTGATTTAATAACAGCTGTTAATTATAACCTATTCCCTGAAAGTACGTCGACTAACAATCTTGAAGAAATACCTCCTGCTGCAATGACTTTATCTGTGGCCCAAAAACGTAACCTTATTAACCCACATACTGGAGAATTTATTCATCCACTTACTGGAAAATCCATTACAATTGGCGAAGCTATCGATAAAAATTTAATAATGGGTGTTCCATATCCTCAGACATCTTCTACAATTACTTTAAAAGAAGCGTTAAAACAAGATGTTGTTAATCTAAAGGAACGAACATTTATTGATCCAAAAACTAAGACTAAAATTCCATTAGATACAGCAATGGAACAAGGCCTACTGGCAGTTAAACTTGACAAAGAAATATCCGAAATCAGTGGCGTTGTTACAACGATAACTGAAACATTTTCATCTCAACACACGATTACAACAAAAATGGTGGAACTTCTTGCTGATTATGTACTCGTTAATACGAATCAAGTTCAGAATACAAAGACCGGTGAAATTATTTCTATAGAAGAAGCTCGTCATAAAGGAATTATAAAAGAAGAACAAACAAATACTGAACAATTCATCGTAAATGATTTAAATTTAAATTTTGATGACGCTCTTAACCTTGGTTATATAAATATCGAGTCTGGTACGTTTACGAATCCCAATACTGGTAAAACACTGTCGATTGCCGAAGCAGTGAACTCCGGTGTACTAAATACAGAAATTTCGCCTGGATCGGCATCACCTTTATTTAAAAAGGAATTAGAAATGCTTGACCTTAATGAAGCATTTGAACTATTATTTGATGACAAAACCCAGAAGTTTAGGGATCCTAAGTCGCCTAATAAAGTGGTTACGTTCGAAGAAGCATTAGGAAGGAATATAATTAATCCTAATTCGGTTATATATAATGTGGACGCTGGAGAACCGGTAACACTTCAACAAGCAATTGATACAGGCCTTATAGATAAAAAGACAGGAAAATTGAAAGAACCGAATACAGGTAAGTCAATTGATATAAAAAAGGCTGCGAAAATTGGCTTAGTTGCGATAGTAGCTGCACCAGTCTTGGCTGGAATGGCAGTAGTACAAGGGACCAAAATGGTAACTAACAAAATTATGAAGCCTAAGCAACAGGAAACTATTACATCGAAAGAAGTTGTTAAAATCGATCCATCAGCAAAATCCATTGACCAGCCAAGTAATCTGTCCGGTTCTCTAAAGCCAGTTGAATCGGAAAAAGACTCCTCTGCTGTAATTAACAGGGTTAAACCTAAAACTATTGACCGTGATGAAATACCTGGACCTAAAGTACAAGAAAAGTTAAAATCTAATATAGGCGAACAAAAACTGAAAACTAATGAAGACGTTGCCCCACACGTATCGACAGAGGCGATAAAAAAGACACAAGATGATGTTTATGAAGAAAAACCAGTATCAGATGAAAGCACAGAAATTATAAGCGACACAAAATCGAGTACCACAACAACCAATTTACAACAAGGAGAACAAAAAGTTTCATCGCTGAAACCACTTAAAAAAGAAGATAAAATGGGTTTGCAAGAAGTCCCCATAAGTCTGGACGTCCGAAAAGAGATAAGGGATGATAAGGAAGTTATAACAGAGACACCGGAATCATATATTGTATCAGATGATAAAAAAGTTGCTACAGAAGGTGCTCCAGTTATTGAAGAAATTCACCGAATATCTCCAAATGGTGAAGAAGTTACAACTATTATCAAAACTACTCGTACTACATCCGAGCCAACTGAGTTAATCGCGGAACATACGAGCACTGTTATCACAACAAAGGCTTCTAAAGTAACTACAATTGAAATTACACAAAACGAGTCTACATCTTATAATGTTATAACCGAAGAATTAAATGAACCTCCACGTGTCATTGAAACTACTTTTGTAGGAAACGAAAGGAAAATATCACCTGACCAAGTAGATAAAGCCCACTTCACGCTTGAAATACCAGATGACGTTGCCAAAACAATTCCAGATAGTAACACAGATAAAATAACTAAATTTATTGTATCCGAAGATACAAAACCGGAGACAAAGGGGCTCCGTGATATATCTTCAGAGAAATTTAAAGATACTAAACTGAAAGGGTCTTCATCAGAAATCAGTTATGATCCAAATACCAATACTGTAATTGAAACTACCACTGGAGTTGCCGTCGATGTTCTTACAGCGGTTAAAAAAGGAATAATTTCTCCCGAAGAAGTCAGAGTTTTTAAGCCTGAAACAGGAAAACAAATCACTTTGAAGGAAGCGATAGACGAGGGCATAATAAATGTAAAAACTGGTGAAATCAAAGATCAATCTGGGCGCAAAATGACCTTTGCTGACGCTGCGAAATTAGGTTTGGTGGCTGTTGTTGGTGCACCAATATTAGCAGCGACAATGGCCGTAGATGCAGTTAAAAGTGTCATTGACTCAAAAACAGGTGAAAAATTAATGCCAAGTGAAGTATCAGGGCAAATAAAACAGACCCAAATTCCAAAAGAAGATTACCAAACACCTATAATTGATGTTAAGGACGTTGATTCGCAGAAACCGAATGAAATTGTAAGTGCGATTGAAAATTCCTTAATGAATACAAATTTGAAACCGAATAAAATATCTAATGACGATGGAAAACTTATGTCCGTGCTTCTAATTGATGCTGAAAAGCAACCATTGAGAGTAATTGAAGAAATTACAGAACAAAACGTCACTAAGGAATTACCAAAATCTACGGAAGTACTGTGGGAAAACATTCCTTTAATAGATGCTATTTCGCAGGGTAAAATTGAACCCAAAGTATGCCGTATCCTAATCAATGGGGTTGAAACTTCGTTGACAGTTCAGGACTCATTAGAACAAGAACAAATTAGTAGGTTTACGCCGGTCGATGTCATTTCCAAAAATTGCGTTGTAGTTAGAGAGTCAAAATCTAAACGTTGTGTTGCTATTACCCAAAAACTGACTCCAGAGGAATTGTCTGAAATGGGCGTTTACGATATTGAGAAACAGGTGTTCCTCAACCCCGAAACTGGTGCAAAAATAACATTCGAAGAACTTGTCTATGGATTACATATATTTGATCCAACTACAATTTTAGTCAAGGATTTGGGTTCCAATTCTGATAATTATATTCCTTTCGACGAGGCTATTGCAAGGCCTATAATCGATAAAAGTACTGGCTATATGGTTAACCCTAAAACGGGAAAACGCGTGTCTTTCTTAGAATGTGTTCAGGTTGGTTGGATAGTTGAAACACCAGAAGACATTTCACTTCCTGAGCAAGTTTCGATAGAGTCTGCCTTGGAACAAGGAATATATAATCCAAAAACTGGCGAAATCAAGAACGTCGATACTGGTGAACTCGTACCTATTGGCGAAGCGATTCAAAAGGGTATAATTGATCAAGAATCTCTTTTAATTAAAGTTCCACGAACCAACGAAACCATATCATTTTCAGATGCTATTGAACGAGGTGTCATAGAAATACATGAGGGTATAATTACAATTATTGAAACCCATGAGACAATAGAAGTATCAGTTGCAATCCAACGTGGAATAATTACTATCATTAGGAGACCTATTTCGATTGAAGCAGTAATTATCAAGGAGATGTACGAGCCGAAATCTGGAAGAATTAAAGATAATATTAGTGAGCAGTATGTTACTGTCATAGACGCTGTAGATAGGAACATCGTACATCCAACTATATCTGAAATCAAAGATACAGCATCGGACAAATTCATACCACTGTCGGAAGCACTAGATACAAAACTAATAAATCCAGAAACTGGTAGGATTAGGGATAAAAAGACTGGTAAAGACATTCCATTAGACGATGCATTGAAGAAGGGCTTAATAGCGACTAAAGAAGTTACATTCTCCTTAATTGATGTTATAGAATTAGGTTATTATTCCCCAGATACATGTAAAATATTAAATCCAAAAACCGGCGAGACGATGACGCTCGCTAAAGCTATTGACGATAAACTTGTTGATCCTTCTGATGTAAGAATCAAAGATGATAAATCTGAAGCTGTCGTTCCTTTTGAACAAGCCGTAAATAGTGGTCTCATAGATTTAGAAAGGGGTGTTATTACAACTCCCTTTTGTAACCTCAAGGAAGCAAGTGAAAAAGGTTATCTGCTCAGTGACAAAAAGCCTTGGACTTTACAAGAAGGCTTAGTTCAAGGATTCTACGATCCAGAAACTGGCCTTCTTACTATCCAAGACGTTACTATGACACTCGCTGATGCTATTAAAATAGGCAATATCAACCCAGAAGCTTTAACTGTAAGGAATTCTAGTAGTGCCGAAATTATATCTCTAGCAGATGCTATCAAGGTTGGTATCATTGATTCGAAAGAAGGTAGAGTTAGAGACCCAATAAAAGGTGACAAAATATCACTTACCGACGCTTCAGAGCGGGGCTTAATAGTTCCTGCAAAGCGAAAACTCAGCTTACCTGAAGCTGTTTTCAAAGGATTCTATGATCCTAAAACCGGAAAATTCTCACATCCTCAAAGCAAAGAAAAAGTCCCAACTGATAGGGCAATTCGAAAACGTATGTTAGATCCTCAGTCAACCTTAGTCCACGTCGGTGGCAAAGTAATACCTTTTGAATTCGCTGTTGACAGAGGCATTGTAGATGGTAGAACAGGTACCGTTTTGTTAGGTGAGGAAAGGGTTGATTTCCGTGAAGCTTTTGAAAGAGGAATTTTAGTGGAGGTCCGAAAACCACTATCTCTGATTGAAGCAATAGAGAAAGGAGTATATAATGAAATTACAGGTCTCTTTATGGACCCTCAAACTGGTAAAAAATACACTCTTATTGAAGCGATTAAAATGACTTTAATTGATCCTCACTCGGTCCATATTCAAGACAACAGATTAGGTAAATGGGATAAAATTACATTACCAGAATCGATAGAAATAGGTGTCATAGATAAACAATCAGGCAAAATTAGAAATATAAATAATGACAATGAAGAAATCAGCCTCCGTAAAGCATTCGAAATCGGCTTACTCGTAGATAGCAAGGCACCTATAAGCTTACAACGTGCATTACATCAAGGCCTTTATGACGATAGTACTGGTAAAATTATTGACCCGGCGACCAGTCGTAAAATTACTTTACATGAAGCAATTAGGCGGTCCATTGTTAGTCCAAAGTATCTTTGTTATTTCGACAGAAAGTCAGAAAAACCATTAACATTGGCTGAATGTTGCCGTAGTCAAATTATTGACAGGAGAAGCGGCAAATTTGTTGAACCAGGGTCCGATATTCAAGTGCCTCTATCAGAGGCTATGAGCGTAGGTTTGATAGTTGACATCGAAAGTGCAGGTTTCACTTTGTATGAGACTTTAGCTATGAACATGTATGAAATAACAGAACATGTGTTTGTACATCCCGTCAGTGAAAGAAGAATATCGCTTAGGAACGCAATTGATGAAGAATTAATTAATCCCGAAATATCTTTAATTAAGAATATTCCTTTAAGTAAGTATGTTAAATTGACTGAAGCGATAAATTCTGGTATTGTAGATGAAAATAATAGCGTATATGTGTTACCGAACGGAAATCAAATAAATTTGGTAGATGCGAAACATCGCGGTTTAGTAGTGACTTCAAAGAAAAACCTAAGTCTTGAAGAAATTATAAGAAATGGACTATTCAGAGCTGACAATGGAAAGATTGTAGATCCTAACACTAACGAATTTGTTGACCTTAATAAGGCCATTGAAATAAATCTTATTAATCCTGAACATACAATTGTTAAAGACAGCTCTACTAATAAATTCAAGCCTTTAGTTGTTGCTATACAACAAGGCGATGTTGACGTCACTAAGGGTAGGGTTCTCGATACGAAAGCCAAAAAAACGTACAGCTTAGACATTGCTTTTGATAAAGGCCTACTCGTTACTATTATTCAGCCAATCACATCACAAACTGTCATTAGGCGTTACGTACCAGATTCAGCTGCTACCAAGGAACCAATACTTAGGGAGTTTACTTTAGACGAAGCCATCAAATATGAATTTATCGATCCTGAAACCGCTTTAATCAAAGATCCACACAAAAATAAATACATTCCGCTTCAACTAGGCATCGCCGAAGGTATAATTGATATAAATGCTAAAGGGTTATTTGACCAAAGTGGAAGATCGCGTACACTTTGCTTTGTTTTCGAAAACAGTTTAATTGTATACATTCGTCAACCATTAACTTTCGAACAAGCTATTGAAGCCGGGCATCTCAATATCAATATAGCTCGGTTTACTGATCCACAATCCAACGAAGTGTTGACGATTAAAGACGCTGCCACTTTGGGCTATGTTGATCCGGACACGGCGCTTATAAAGGATAATCTCAAGAAAAGATTGATCAAACTCCCCGAGGCTTTCCGCAAGGGTCTTATGGATGCTGATAAGGGAAATATCTTAGACACAGAAACATCTAAACTCAACACTTTGAGTGCGGCGATCGAAAGCGGTCTTCTTATGACGCCCAAAAAGAGTTTTACACTGATTGAAACTTTGAATTTTGGTATTTACAATCCAACAACTGGCGCACTGAACGATCCGTTCATAACGACAAGCGTCATCGACCGAAAGAGATTAACGTTAGGCGAAGCTATACAACAAGGCATCGTAGATCCATCCAGCACTGTCGTGAAAGACCCGGAAACTGGAAAAATATTGCCATTGGTACAAGCTATAGACAAGCAACTAATCAACCCCACTGAAGGAAGATTAGTTATTGACCCGCAAAAGAATGTCAGTCTCGATTTAGTCAAAGCTCTTAAGAAGGGTTATTTACTGCCAGCAGAAACGAGGGTGAGTTACACAAATGATTTCCTTACGCTTACATTTTGTGCTTCTTTAAGCAGAGGTGCTGCTTTACATTTCCTCTTTCACTTTCAACCGGTGATCTATCTTATCTGAAGCATATTATTATAGCTTAAACATTGGCATGGCACGACACCCACGAGACTTGTGTCAAGACTGGGTTATAGGCTATGTGGTGACGTCACAATTTGTGGCCTACACTAATATGAAATTCTAGTCATAGTAGTCATAGTAAAATTGACGCTACCTATAACTTAAGTCATCCTGAAAGTTGGATCGTGTTTTTTCAGTAGTTTACGTTTGCACGTTTTATATCATAGATTTTATTTTCAAGTTCTATCAAAGTCGACAATATGTTAATTCCATACGATTACTAATGAAGCAACATAAAAGTTGAAATTTTTTTCAACAAGTTCACGTTACCGGAAGCCCCAAGAAATCTTCATATTTATCGT
>DWFV01001057.1:0-12042 GCA_018246775.1 Parelbella machaon machaon
TAAATATTCATTTCCATCATTAATTGACGGAGTATTGCTGTGCTTTAAGTGTACCGCGAGTATCAATTTCGTTTTATGAAAGGAGTCATTGAAAGCTAACAACATTACTAAGCATGTACCTACTATACTAACGACACATAAGATATACTAAAGTACATATTTATATATATAAATATATGTTATTAAGTATATCCTCAACGACATCGTCATCAGCCTATATCAGTCCACTGCTGGACATAGGCGTCCGCCAATGAGCGCCATCGCGCCCTGTCCTCGGCTTGTCGCCTCCAGCATCTGCCTGCAGCCTTTTGCAGATCGTCAAAAGTATATAACATTTTAATATAACCTAAGAATATCCTTCTCCAGTATAATTCAGTATTGTATCAACATTTTGGATCGTAAGGACAATTTTTATCATAAACGGATATTTTGCATTAAAAATACCTGTTATACATTTTTACAGCGCCACGAAAGAGACCAATATCCCAGTGATCTGGCCGAACCGTAATTATAATATCTTTCGGAGACGGCAACTGTTCTCAAGGCCGATGTACAATCAAGATCAGAACTGTGTTACTTTTAACTTTATAGTTATTTATTATACTAGTTATCGTTTGTCTGAGATATAATTATTTATTTGCGTCATCAAATTACAGCAATTATGTACGTACTCCAGTAATATTAAGTAGATACCGTTAATTGTAGATAAATAGTGTTTAATTACAATGCAATCATTCTAATCGTTCGTGTATATAAGTCATATCGTATACCATCTTTGATTAATTAGTACAATTTAATTTCAGTATAATTAAAAAGTACGGTCTAATACAGGACTATAAATATTTATCGATCGAAACCCTCAGTATCCATTTATTGCAGTTTACAAGTTTAAAAGTTGTTCTGTGCTTTTATTTACCTTGAAAGCCTTTTAAAAAATATAGTTCTTTCAAAAAACGATTAATTGCTACCACCTATTACCAATTTTTGACCATCACCAAGAGTTGACTGGTAGAGAATGCCACCAGGCATTAGGTCCACATTTTGTATAAACTACTTAAAATTTTAGGGGATGCAATAAAGAATAAATAAATTAATAATACTTATCACTGTTTTCTCATGCTATAAAAACAATTCTGTATAATAAAAACGAGGTACATGACTTTTAATGAGACCTATGTATGTTTACACATTATTTGCCTAGATTTATTGGTCTCTTAATAGATCAATGTGATTTGTACATTGATCTATTATACAATTAACCACGCACAATTATGATTACCAAAATTATTTTTACGTACAATTATTGTTACATACAATTTACTACGCATTTGTACAATTGTAGTCCTCAGAGGCAAAGTTTGGGTGAGCACGAGTGTTCAACGTGACGTGTCCCTTTTGGACATAGTTTTTTTCCCAATACCCTCATATTGGATGATTCACGAGGTAAGGACGCAATTCATCACATAAAAAAAGTGACTTGTTTCGAGAACTCCAAGAATGATCGCGGTCAATTAGGGTATTAGTGACACGTAGCAACAAGAGAATAATTGAGTATTTGGATACGTTTTTTGTTACGTTTTTTGGCGCTCGCATTTGAAGGCTGTACAATGGGATCATTAGCTCGACGCATGCATGTACTCGTACTTTTTGCTCGGTTCTATATGCATGAATTAAAAAAAATCACTGTCAACAGAAAAATACAAAAAATGTAATAAAAGATCGACCTAACTTATATAAAATTACCCATTAGAGCGACTAATTCTCAAACTCATGACTGTTTGTAGATGCTCGTTAAACATTTGAAACACGTTCTTAAGAAACGCCACGTGTGTGTTCAAGATAAGAGCGTTCAATAAACGCTAACCGATTTGCGAGCGAAACGTCGCCCGCCCATGCGCTGTGTTAATTTTTCTTAGCTTTCTGCGAGAGTTGCTGAATGCCCCCACCCCTGCGTGGGGCGTGAAAGCACCGCGGTCGTGCGCAGGCGACGCTAAGTGTGCCACGCAGGTCGACGAACGCCGGCCTAGACCCACATACTGCAATTGGGGCACATTCAGCGACAGTATAGTGAGCACGTTGACCCCGCGCGGTGAAATGCCCATTTCTCTCCTTTACACTCTTTCTCTCGACGTCATAACCAAATGATAGCCTACGTACGCCGTAAAATATTTAGCCGCAGTTAAACCATCACGTAGCTGTTAAACGCCAACTGATTGAAATTTTCTTTAATCACTATTCGGTTTGCTTCCTTCTTTAATCAGTTTCATTTAGGCAGGTAGATGAATAATTTTGCTATATATTGCAATTGCACCATTACGTAGGCAGATGTCGTGTTGGATCGTCAATATGTGTATCTACTCATGAATATACCACTTGCGTGCTAATATCCTATGCATTCAACGGAAGAGTCGAAGAAAAAGAATCCGTAATTAAAACATACATACATATTCGTATGTATACAGAAGACTTCACTCTCGTGGAATACCACAAACAAATATGTTTGTATAAAAGTGGGAAGCGGGGGGAAGGAGGGGAGAGGGTTGGTGAAAATTAATCATCGTGTTGATGTACATGACGCCACGCACGTGCCGCTACAGTGCGAGTTATTTGTGATCTATGCACATGCGAGACGTGCGAATAGCGGGAGCGTAAGATGAACGCACCAATTTCACTTTCAGGTAAACGTAGGAAATGGCTGCTTTATCTCAAATATTCTTCAATTAACTTGCTCAAATGCCACTGCGTTTCCGTTATGTACTTTACTGCGCGTTCGTTTTTGTAAGGGTTACTGATTGAGAGGTATTGAGTAGAAGATCGCCTTTCGATTGCATTAAATTTATGTACGAGTATTAATATTTGGTTGTATATCTATATATAATCTTTAAGTGATACATAAAGCTCATTCATGTGCCATATTTTATATGAATATTGGGAGCACTACAATAGCTTATAATGAAAAATAGTACATAAGCAAATTCGGTAGTCATATATTTTTATACTTGAAAATTGTAAAAGGATTTGTCATAAAACCAATACATTCGCACAAATAAGTCATGTCCTAAATAAAATTTATTATCACACAGTATCAAATGCATTGTGAGTGAAATTGAAAGATTCCGAAATAAATAGAAAACTCATTTATATTGAAAATGATGAACTTAAAGATTTTTCAAACTTAGAACGACCCTAAAATATTCCTAAGAAATTCTCGAATGAGCAAACAAAAGCGAGTGGAAAAGAAAGTAAAAATGAGCGCATCGATATAAATAAGAACTAGGCGAACATAAGATGCACCGAGAGACGTGTTCAAGCGAACGTGCGGTTACATCTCTCCCGGGGAGAAAAAGTGACGGCGCGTCTACTGGAAACTTCGGCTGTTCAGAGCCACTATTGTCTCATCGCGTTCCCGCGGCTCGACGCACTTGTATTGCACATTTTTCCCCTACTTCTTCACTTTCTTCTTATGTACACTTTCTAAGCTTTATGGTTAAATGCCTACGCTTTCTAACGTAACACCAGTGCAAGTTTTTCTTGTCGGCTTTGATTTGCAATGAAAACGAGTTGCTGTTGTTACGGATGCCCCGAGCTTTATTCGATTGTAACGGCATACAAGCAATTCAATGTATACCTTTAAAAGTTTTACGCGTTCCAATTGTTAGGTGATACTTTTCAGACAGTCAAAAGGGCGAGGCGGTCAAAGACATTATTGACACGCAAAATAAACAGTCTCTCTCTGTATCCGTTATTTCACAGTATACCTACTGTTCTTATTTAGGTCATCGTCTTTGTGAAGGCTTGCTCTGGAAATCTGCATAGACGGATGTCGGGGCTATTAGATATTGTAAGTTTCTCTATCGGAGAAACTTTCGGAGTGAGCGAAGTGTGTCGGGCCGCGGGCCAAGCGGTTGGTCGTGCACCCACGGAAATGGGTTCGCGACAATAAACTATAAAACGTGTCTATGTAGGTCATCGGCGAGACCGGCAAAGGGATACCAGCGTCGACTTAGTGATGAGCTTTGCAGAGAAAGCTAACAATCGATTCACTTTTAATTACAATCAACCTAAAAATCGAATACCTACAATCTTACATTTAATAGGGGCTTACAATAATACTTAGATTAACAAAATCTGCTTACTTTTAATATAATTCATTAGATATTGGAATTTAAAAAATGATGTCTGAATGTTTACCTAGTATAGTTTTTACCATTCCGGAAATTTACTTCACTTCAGTACCTACTGTTAATTTTTTTTTTTCAGTAAGTTTTTAAATTTAATATTTAGTAGTGCACTCGAGGATATTTCTATAAATTCTATGAAACATAAAAATGTCCTCAATTGCACTTTTAAATGACTTCGAAGTGTAAAATTCGAAAATCGAATAATTCCACGCGTAGTTGGCTCGAATAATATTGTTCTAAGTAAGTATTTTGATCATCTCTACACAACTATCGCAGTCTGTGCCGAGTGCGGTATGCAAATGACTAGGAACTTTCTTCCGGCGCTGTGATAGCGAGCGTTCACGGTCATTGTATCGATTTCACCGGCGTGCACGCCGATTATTATATACCCCGAAATTGTAAACAGATGTTTGTCTTTATGTGTGTCATTTGATTCCGACATTTGTGACTTTACAACTTAGACTTTATATTCACGTATAACAATTAACTTTTCAATATGTGAGAGTGTGATGTATTTTTGTTTTATTAATAGTTTTTCTCCGTTATATTTATTTTTAGGACTGTGCTTAAAATTCGACCTGTTCCGTTCCGCAACAATCCCTTCCAGCAACGGTTAGTGTGACAAGTTAGCGACAGTGGGGCTTAGTATTTGACCATTTGGGAGGTGGTCGGACTGCTCGCGGCGAGGCCTGAGACCACGACCCGCACAATACGGAGCGGAGGCGCGGGCGCACGCGCAGCGCTAACCTACTTGCCGTACGTTGATCTCTTTGTTTGTAAACATGGCGTCGCGTCGCCGCCCTCCACGCTCGCTCGCCTCTGTCTAATTGATTTTACTACCCTACCAGTAATAGTAATGAGCAATCTCATAACTGGTTGTGATCGACTTTTTGCTGTCAGCGATAAAAATAAACTTTGTACAAATAACCCTTCCTGGAGAAGCGAAGCTGGCAAAAGCTTGCCTTACTTTTTAAAAATGTTATAATTTTTTTTCTAAACATTACTTTGGTACAAAATATATGGAAGGTACTCAATAGGATACAAATATATTTGTGGCTGTTCAGAAAATATCAACTTGTAAATAAATACTTTATCGTCACATTAATATCCACGAATTAATCGAATAATTTTAATACTTTGTGGTGATAGTCTATAATTTAAGACTTCAGCTGTTTGTCGCGAGATCAAGGGTTCGCATCCTACTACGCATCGGTAAAATTAAATTACTACGTACATACTGTTGATGATGTATCCCTTACAAGGATAACATTGCAAAGAAACTTACACGCTATAGTTTTCTATAGTGTTTTCTGAGGCGTGCGAACTCTGTCAAGGCGCACTCATCTAGCGTGCTAGATTCATTGTCAGTGAAAACTCTTCTCAAGTGGAGCTTCCTATTCTGGAAAGAGCCCCTCGTACAACACGGAAACAATACGAAGCAGTTGTAGATGGGGATACTATAAACTTAGAACAGAGGAAATTTGATGCTCTTGTTATAAACGGCGCAAATTTCAGGGTTTTACAACGGAATCAATTAATTTATCTTCATAAAATGCAATAAATGTGACGACTTTATAGTTCGTTGACTTCAAAAATGTTAGAAACATACCAAATTTCTGTATATATTTATATGCACATGTACATATAAACGTAGGTATACATAGGTATACATGTACTTACTTCAAAAATATGTATTTAGAAAGTTCAGGAGATGGCAATAGTAACAGTTATTAGCGACGAACTGTCTTTTATACGTAGCAACAAAAGCTGTGGTATGAAACTTCAGACAACGCATGCGAAGGGACGAGATCATTCTACCAACGGAAAAAACCTTTATGCCGCCTAAGAACAGGCATTCTGAATAACTTTAGCAAGACGGCGCAGTCAAGGCCGAACTTATTTAAAATGCCATTATCATGAATTGACTAAAATAAAATACCTTTTAATGTTATACTTTTTACACGTTCAATAAGCATTTAAAATTAAGCTTATTCACAATTCTACAGCCGCGCTCGGCGTGCGCGCGCAGCGCCGGCGACTCGTACAGATCTCATCTACTCACGCGCATATCAGATTGAACTCGCAGGCAACTTTTACATTTATTACAACGAAATAATTATGGCATGTAATGGTTGCTATTTTGACTCCAATATACATGTCGACAGATGCTAGAGCCGTTTATATTAATATTTACATACATACACCTAGATGTTATTAAATGATTCAACCTGTGTAATGTTAGATTTAATTTCGTCTTCCATTAATCAGTACTCGTTTTTTAATTATTTATCTTCATTGGTTTGTCAAATCATTTCAATATGCGTCCCGTGACACTAAATTCGGACTTACGAAAGTTATTCATTAGATAGTTTGCCTAGGAAATTTACATAAATATGAGTAAATTTTGCTGCCCAAATATTACATTTTATCGTCTTAGCATCATCGCACTTCGTGAGTATATAAACAGTGCACGATATTTGGCCTTAATACTTAAGTATTTATATACACTATGTTTCTGATACATGACTTGTTCGTTCGCCTTGATCGCTAGCAGGTAAAATGTAAATAAGTATGTATGTTGTCCTCATAATAATACAAATGTTCTCGTAAGTTAAAGAAATGTAGCATGCAGCGAGGGTTCTTAATACTGGCGCCCAGCAACAGTCCGTTGGAGAATCCTCGTCTGATATATTACGTAAAGGCACCTGTTGGCTTGTTACTGGCTCGCATTGCAGGTCATTGAACCGGTACCATTCTGATAAAGTTTCGAAGAATGCAAGGACATCGATGGCTCACTGGCTGGTGCATTTAACTGTGCGAGTACGCATCGACGCCTTCTCAAATAAACGTTTAGTTGCGCTATCCGTTTGCTTTTTGCCGCTTACTACAAATATTTCGACAGGGCCTTTTAAGTGACACATCGCCCGCTCGTACTTTGTAATTAACAAATACCGTCTTGAAAGCCAAGCTGTTTTATTCAACGGCACCAATACATTGTCTCTGTTAAATGCCCTTCTCTATTTGAATCGTGTAGTTGGATTTCGTTAAACCCCATTTTTATTCAATTTATAACTATTACAGATTTAAGCGTAAAAAAAATAGAATTTACTCACGTTGCGTATGTTTTTATGTGTACCTTATTAATTATATATGTGTAGGTATGTTATTCCAGATTCGATGCATCTACATAGATCTAAGCGTTAAGTATCTATCTAAATATATATATTATAATTCTTTATTTAAACTAAAAAGTGTAGTCATTCAAAGCTAGAAAAACAATAACAATTTTAGCTGGTATAAAAGTAACAAGTACCATGTTATATTTTTTTTTTTTACAATTAGCGCCACATAATGAAATTCATCGCTTATAAATATATCGCTTATAAATATAAATTTGTTTATAAATGATACGTGGTGTGCACAAATTGTATCTCAATCCAGTGTATAACGTCAGCTTAAATCCGTACGCACTTACTGCGTAGGTATGTTGTAGGTACCTGTGACATGTTGTAATGAAATTCACTTTTACGCGTTCACCGCGTAAGAAATTAAATTGCTCTTTCAGGTTTTTAGGTATCTTGTAATTAAAATAAAATGTAAAATAGACATATATAATGGACTGTCCACATCTATGTTCAATATTCCAGGAATTTTCTGAAGTATTGTGCAACAGCTGCATGCGACCGGGGTAAAATCCTTGGATACGTTGACCTCCATCGACCGCCTTTTCGCACGAACTAAAAATAAAAGAAGGAAGCTATATACACAGGATGCAAGCATTCTAGACTGTAAAGGATGGAAAAGGAACAAAAGAATCTAGTCCGTTCAGTGGCCCTGGTCGGAGTGGACGACCGAAGCGGCCATAGCTTGGCCCAAGTCGACGCGCGATCGAAAGTAAAAGAGAATAGAGACTCGCCTCGATTGTGATCTAGCTCGCCGCGCTCATTGACAACAGTGGCTCATTAAGGATTCCAGTGAGTTGACGCTGAACAGCGCGAGCGCTCCCCGATAGAGTTATTGACTTTAATCAGCGATGGGCTTTTATTGGGGTGAACATTCAATACAACATTTTCGAGTCGTTTATTTAACTAGTTAGCCTGCCTACATTCGCAGATTTCAGCCTCGCGACGCGCGTGGTCTTTTTGCACTCATATTCGCATTGCAGGCCTGTGTACGGGCGCATAAGGAAAACCGAATAAAATATTATGAGAACGAGTTACATTTAAATTTAAATAATAACTAGGAAACGGTCGGCGTTTAAAAAAATCATTTTACGAGCAGGCGAGCTGAAACGGATTTCGGCCCGCGGCTCGTAGGTACTGGTCGATCCGTTCGAAACGATAAAATGTAGAATGTCCTTTAAAGTGCTTTGCAGGCAGTTGCGCGGGCGTCCACCTCACGTTAACCTTGCATTGTGTCAGTAACACTGGCGGTGGGATAACTGTACGGTAGTTGAATGAGAATAGCAAAAATAGGGTCTCGCACACTCGCTGCCCGTGTCGCTGGGCGGCGCGCGCGGCCGGCCGCTGCGGCGCGTCTCATCAGATGTGCCTTGATTGAATAGTCAGCCAACGAGGCGACTGTACTGCTGGCGTTTGCGGTTTGTGTCATAACTGTCATATTATCAATTAGTAGACAGTTTGCTTATAAAATCTCATTTACAAAGTCATTGTCAACGATCAGTCCGAACAACTAATGAAAAAGTTTTTTTTATTAATAATCTGTCAATATTGAAACGGTATCGACTGCTGTAAAACGCCATATATATGTGGATAATTTATATTATTATTGCGATTGTACTTAACACATTGGCATAAAATAATAGATAATAATTAATTACTCATGAATAATATTTTGATCTATTCAGCTATATTTTGTCTGATGCGTCAATCTTCGCATAACATCAATGGCTACTGATTGCATGCTGTAATCACATGTATATTACACATATGCATGTAGAGCAAACCTGCATATCAATAATGCGTATCATACATAAAACTTCAAACTTAATTTATTGTTTAATGATGCATCATTAAACCATAAATTTTATTCGTTATGATTAAATTTTGGCAATCAATACACATTTCATTTAATTGGGCATTGGAGGGAATTAAAAACAATATATGGTTTCTCATGAGAGAGATTGGACGTCATAAAATGTATGTGAATATGCGTAGCCTCCAAATCAAATAAAATTTATGTTAATGACACTTTCCAATAAAATTAAGTTAATTATAAAGAATTTTCCAAATTATGGACCGGTTGATAAAGCAGATTAAAATGCGGCTCGTGATGAAAGATCGGACACAATAAAATATTTTTATGGATATGCATAACCTAGGCTGGACGGTGAGATCTGGCGAGGTCACGCAGTCGCGCGCGCAGGCGGCGCGAAGTGTGAAGGCCGGTCAGCGGCCGAGCTGCTCTTATCGGACCAATCATAGCGATCAACTCTCGGCACTACCGACTAATGCTTATAAGCCCGTCCACGTGCCGCTGCCGTCACAGCTCATTATTATCAAACACATTAAGGCACATCGATTCCACTTACACTACATATAAAGTAACTGCACAAGCGCTTGTACGAGAACAGCGATGAATGTTAAAATACGGATGGTCTGTAAGGCTAGCGATATTTGACACTTATTGCCTACCCGGTAAGGGGCCTGGTGTGAAGATATGTATGTATGTACAAACATATGCAATGAAATATGTTCGAACTTTACCGATAAATAATGGATTATCTTGCATTTTCACAGTTTTGCCTGATTATTTCAACATAGTTTGTCCTAATCTAATCTGAAACTGTTATATGAGTGTTGTTCCACGTATAAAATGTACGCAGAAGCGTGTGAGCATATTGACCATACTGAGACATATTATTTAATTGACGGGCCACATGTCACATCGCACTTAGATCAACAGTTTGCAGTTTGGAAGCTTCGTTATTGTAAATATTATTTATTAAGTGATATTTAGACATAACGTGTACATACTTACATGTACATACTGACTCACACACAAACGCGCCAGTGTCAGACTTTTCCATGGGCGGTGACAAATTTAAAGTCAATGAAGAATGTAAGCCGAGCTTAATTGATAAATTGCTGACATTCGATAAATAACAATCAGTTACTTTGCAGTCCGTCTAAGACAACTGAGGTCATACATAATTTGTTACGTTAGCGATGGTCTAGTAATTTTTGAACCATTGTTACAAATTAAACTAAGACCCAGATTATGTATCTCGGCTTATCGCATTTTATATTTTGCCCAGTTTTATTTGACCATTATAGAAAACAAACAGTTCTAAATGATGTGTAAAAATGTTCTGTAGTGTTCTGCTGTTAGGTGCCGGAACGATGCTATCTCAATGCCCGAGTACTTTATAAGTTTCATAAAGTTATAAACACTATGGTTTGTTGTCGTTTCGGATTCGTGTTACGTTACATGAACGACAATGATATGGCCCTCTGAAGATTTATATGATAAATTATGTACATATTTGATCTATCAATATTTTATTATAATTCTTTGCTGCAACAACGCCTTGTAACTTCATTTTCGAAACAGGATTTAATAGTAAGATTGTCGGACAATTTAGTAAGATGATCTTTTTTTCTTATTGTCATTACCCCAATAAATACTTATTCAAATTATCCGTTAAAATGTATTTAATTATAAAAGCGAGGGAGCAAATAAATGAGAAGGTATAAATTAGGAAATATATGTATCTATATATTAATCAAAATCAAAAAGTTGATGTACATCTATTTCTGCTTGAAGTAAGGCGGTAAGTAAGAATGACGAAACATATGTATATGTATATTCACCTACATTGTCGACGTTAATGGAACCATGTGCTGGACTCGTCTATCTTGAGCAAATAATTTACAACTATCAGTAACTGATTACTTCTGATGAGAAAATCAGAAATAATTAGTTACTGATATGGTTTGTTATAGTTATGTTACCAGCTAGGTGGAGTGACGATATATGCAAAGTGCCTGGTAGTGGTTGGATGCGAAGAGCTGAAGATCGGGCTTAGTGGCGTGCCATTGGAAAGGCCTATGTCCAGCAGTGGATGGAAGTAGGCTGATGAAGATGATGAGAAAATCAGATGGCTCTGATAACGGCGTGCTTATATGAAAGTAATAGTAGATCTAGGAACAGCAGGTCGGGTCTGTCTAAGTGTAGATATTTGGCGCATGTTACTTTCTGCCTACACTATATAGGACCTCGCATGACAATGCAATAATAATAATATTTGTCGGTTTATCTGTTATATCGTATTTTGTTTGTCACACTTTTGAATCAAAACAAATACTTTTTGTATCACTCAATACAGAGTAACGACAGTTATAGATGTAATAAAACACAAATATCTCGGGACACACACACACACACACTCCGCACGCGACCGCCGATATTGAAGCAGCGGCACTCTAACGAACGACGTTTAAAACAAACGACGTCCGAGATATTCGAAAACATTATATCAGAACAAACCTCTAATCGAATTTTTGTTAGTACTACATTATATCATTATATACATTTATTTCATTATTATATTATATTCGGATGAAAACAGATCAAAAAGAGATATTCCGATACCAGTAATCGAACCCGAGCCTCCTGGATGAGAGCCAGGTATCCTAGCCACTAGACCGTATCGGATGACGGTGTTCATAATGAATTTAAAAGAATGGTTTGAAATTCAATTGAATGAAACATTAATTTGATAATGGTAACGCAATGGACGGTAATTAGGTATATATTTTAGTGTATGACAATTTCACTTAATATAACTAGACACATACCTACTCATACAATATATTGTTCTTATGTCATGTGATGTCAT
>DWFV01001058.1:0-12042 GCA_018246775.1 Parelbella machaon machaon
GAGACAAAGTTCAACCCGGCGATGCAGTGGGGCGAGGAGTGGGCGCCGCTGAGCGCGTACCGCGCGTCGCTGCTGACGGACGCGCCCGACGAGCGGCCGCCGCCCGCGCGCCGCTACGCGCGACGCCATCGTGAGTACCCTAAAGGAACCTCCCACACTGTTCGCTGAACCCGCTCTCGCTTTTTATGTCATTGCAGCCGTTTGAACGATGACGAGTCTTTTATTTTTTTATCTACCGAGAAACATCACTTGAAAGTGGCAGTGGGCTGGTCACATCTGTCGCAGAACCGATACCCTGATAGATAGATCTGAAGTCGAGACCGCGACTTGGCAAACGTAGCGTAGGATGCCCTACAGCTAGGTGGAGTGACGATATACGCAAAGTGGCTGGCGGTGGTTGGATGCGAAGAGCTGAAGAACGAGCTCAGTGGCATGCCATTGTAGAGGCCTATGTCTAGCAATCGACGGGAGTAGGCCGATAATGATGAGTGATGATGATGATGAAAAGTTTTTCATTATCTGAGTACATTTGAATGACGTCTTTCATAGGATGACGCATTCGTTACACATAACGATAACATTCAATGATTTCCATCGTTCAGCTTTTGCTTCTCTGCTTTTTGTTTGGAAAATTAAAAATAATCAGTAAGTAGTGACAGTTGCTACGAGATGAACGGGAGGAGGAGCCGTGATGTTGACGAAATATGATGACGTTCGATAGGCGGGCACAACGAGGAGGAGGAGGGCGAGGAGAACGCGGAATCGGACCAGGAGCCCGGGTAAGGGTCGCGAGCCGTCGTAGCGTAGTGCGTACACGCCACACCCGCGCGCCACTCACGCACGCACACACCTAAACCCACACGTAAACACACTCCGCTCCTACGCCAGCGAAGGCCTCTCGGCGGTCTCGTGCCGACAGCCCTTTCTGTGCATATGATTCAAAGTACTTTTGTGTTTTATAATTTTATATAAATGTGCGTAAATTTATTTTGTTTTTCCTTATAATTGGTACATCTTTGAGCTCTAAATAAACATAGGTGATCTACCTTTTTAAAGAATGTGGGAATAGACTAATGCGCGCTATATTTCAGTTTTGGTTCTCTTTTAAAATTAAAATATTGGAAAGTACCTTTCATGTTGTTTATCCGCACTGGCCGGTATACCGCCGCTTTTCGTGCTATACATGTCATTGTTAGAAAATTTGTTTTGTAATTTTGTAACTATGTAATGAGAATAAAAATACACATACATACATGCTACACACAACGTTTATTATGACATACGACGGGAGGAAAACTTTTGAACAGAGCTTCCGCCGGTCGCGGCTCGCGCGGTGCGATGTAGGCGTTGCTCCGCTCGTACCTCTCGAAGGCCTTCTCGTACTGACCAAGGCTGCTTAAAATGATGCGTCGATGTGATCCTTTTAACTATGATAACCAATTTATTTTACATGTTACTGAAGTGAAACTAATTGACTATAAATTTTATTGTTTAACTTTTTATTGTTTTAATATTTACTGTTACGTTGATCCCAGCGAGGCGGCCTTCGAGACGATGCATACCTAAGATACTGTATCGCTGAATAGGAATCGAGAGTATCGACTCCTAGGCGATACTTTCCGTTACGATGAAACGATTTATTGATGTTAACTACAAGAGTATAAGTGTTAGCATAGGACGGTCCGTCGCGTGGCGACGCTCGCGTACAACTCGCTGCTGGCATTCGACGACGGGACAGACATAACGTGCTAGGGGCAAACATTGCTAGCGATCGGATCTGGCAAAACATGTGCAATTAGTAAATAAATATTAATATTCAGATAACATTTTTATGAGTGTTTTTCGTCAGCGCGCGTCTGCCGGCGATTGACAACAGGGCTCGAAATAAGTAGGTTATATTTCTAACTTCTAACTTTTAAAGGCAAAATTTAAACAATATTAATAAATGTTATTATCACTGATGTGTTATTGTCAATGACGCATGTCAAATATTATATATATCGGGAGCTTTAACAAAAATATTTTTTTATTGTTCATACAATACATATTTTTCATAAAATAAATTTTCCTACAGGAACTTGTTATCTTCGAGATGAACGTAACATCACGCCTGTAATTCCCGAAGGGGTAGGCAGAGGAGTGTAGTACACCCCCACGTTTCACCAGTTACGTTTAAATCCCGCAATGGAATAGGTGGTGAGCCTATAATCATATACCGTGCATACATCCAGACTCCGAGTCAATACTAGAAATTAAAAATTAGAAAAATCCAATAGTGCCTGACCCGGGATTTGAACCCAGGATTTCCTGTTTGGCAGTCGCGCTTGCAACCACTCGACCAACGAGGCAGTCAAGGCTGTTGCGAGATATTCGCAAATAACAAGTTCCTGTAAGAAAATAAAGCGGTATGAGTCGCGTTTATGTCATTGGTAGTTGCTTCAGTTATCATTTTGAGAACAAAAACTAGGTAATTGCAACTTCCATGTCGTGAGCATAATATGACGATAACAGGGAACGTGATAAACTTCAGATATACATAATATTAATTATTGTCACCCTCGTGTACTTAGCTTTACAAATTTACATAAATTTTGCTTAAAAGAGTAGATGTTATCCAAACCAACTCCAATTTCGATAGCTTTGTCAAAAGCGCGCAAACGACGTGGCAAACCTCATATGTCAGGAAAAAGTCTGGCAGTGGTTCAGGTTCAGTAAAATGTTTCTAATAAAACCCTGTTAGTCCTTATTGACTATAGGTCTCAATTTTAGCGGAGATTTCTTCTGCGGCATGTTCGCGGATAAAAATGAGGCACATCCAAGCAAACGAGTTGTGTCAGTTACTGCCAGTCACGAGCACATAGAGTCATGGGTACTTGTCTTCATTTGTTACGACTCCTTTAAAACATGTAAGTACACACGATATATCAATCTTGAGACAAGTCGTGCAACAATTGTCAAATTGTTTGGTTATTTTCTATATAACATCGCCGCCTGCTCCAGTTTTTTGTTAAATAAGTCATAATTATGAGAATTTTGAATTTATTCTTAGTCACCATTAAATCGTGCCTTAAAACATTTTAAAAGCATATTTTCAAAACGTAACCGAATTGTGTGTGTGTCAAGTGACACAAACACATATTATAATATAAAGTTATCCAAAAACAAATTAATAATATGCCTCGAGTATGCCTCATAGTTAAAGACTCGAAGCGAGTCTCATGACCAATACGTTCTGTACATTAACGTCTGTCAGTCGTAACGAATGTCCGGAAGCAAGTCTTGCACGCAAGATGTTGTTACATTTGTTGGTCTTGATTCATTTTGTATTTAGAATAAGGAAATATTTTTATAATAAACGGTATTTATTATTATGTAAAGTATTTTATTTTAATTTGCGCTACCTGTACTAACATTGTCTGGTTCGTGTGTTACATCGAGCCAATTTGCTGTATGACGTACGTGATCGGAGTTATTTCAATGTATCCTTGACACATTTTCGTCATGTGTAAAGTCAAATTGAACTAAACTTTATTTTCAGCATGGAAACCGATTATTATCCACACATATTTCAATAATTATGGGTTTCTCCTAATTAATATACTTAGTACAGGGGAATTACACTACGTATCGCTCATTACTATTATCAGCGAGGAAAAATTATTTTAATAATTAATTATTTTAATAATTAAATTTGTTTAATATATGTTTTTTTTTTCATACCACGAACGATGTGTAAATGCTACTTTATGGATTTGGGATTTGTCCGATGTCGTAGAGGAATCGAAATGTCACTAATATTTCTAGTGCGTATTCTTTATGGAGAACAGTATAAAATGAAATAAGGCAAAATATAAGACTGGAAAATGTACTTAGATAGGCATTAACACGTTAGGGGTTGCATACCAAGACCTTAATTTGAACATATATTAATGCCGTCAACAATAAATTTATAAATTTTCTTGACACTTGTATCGACTGATTTTAAAATATTAATGAAGTTTTGATAATGTTTCCCTTGCCTTCATCTTCACAAATGTCGTAACAAAGTAAAGTATTAAACCTTGTTAAACATTATTATTAATGTTGTCCTCATATACAATACTTTAAGCGTGGAAACAGTAGTACTACTGTCTCCAAGATTTCATTTACTTTTCAGCGGGATAAATATGCGTTTTGTGACACAATTATTGTACGCTATGTGCGCAGACTTGTTCTGTGCTTTTTCATTAGTGTTTACGCAACAAAGGACATTCTCGGCCGAAGGGGGCTTCACGAAGTTCCCACCCTACGCTCATAATACATAGCATACTTTAACTATATTGTACAATATGTTAACACTACCTAGTTTTAAGTTCTAAAAAACATATCTTAACTATTGTGAACACACATCACGAACACACATTTTAAGATACTTTTTGGAGAATCTCGATATATGTACGATATTGATATATATAAGGCAAGTTGAATGTGTTGTTGAGTGTCCGTTCAGGTACGTAATGTGCAGCGGGTGCGGTAATTCTGTTGCATGATTGTCTTTCGCTTTACGTGTCGGTAGTGTTGGTGTCGGAACGCGTCGCTAAAAGAAGACACGGAAGCACCGAGGTCGTCCGTGTGTCGTCTCCGTACGTAGTCCGGGCCCGAGACGACATGCGGGCGTACGCGGAGGTCGTCTCGACCTTAACGCATCCCTCGTCAAAAGTTTTCTTTTCAATAATGTTAACATTAGTTGACTTGTATGATATTTAATCGTACCCTTGTTATTTTAGTGAAGGTATACATATACCTAGTTGCAGTGCTGTGCCCCATCTGGTTTGAAAGCAAGTATACAGACGAAGCTCTCCATCCCAATATTCACATAAGGTGACAAACGACCATGAGCTACAGTGGCAACGTAACACTCGCGTGTTATTCATTGTAGTAAAAATATCGAGAGAAATAAGTACGCGTAAGTAGAGTTGAGCTTCCACACAAGCGACACGGCGCGGTAAACTATGTAGTTGAAGATTGACGCTTCATACGTCGCACCTCGGAAGTTGTACGAAGGGAGTATCCGCAAATAGTGGCTATTGGATTCTGTGGTTTCCGATAGCTTTAGAAACATTGTAAATTTGAGAAAAAACTTTTTTTCGAATGTCAGCTCAAGTTTGCATGTAAACTTATATACAGAGGAAACGTTAAACCTTTAGATTTCTAAGAATATTTCTTGTTAAACGTTTTAGATGCACGATTTGAGTTTTATATTATAGGGTTTTTTTCTATATTTTTTACTTTATTACCGAAAGGTATCAGAGGGGCTTCTCCCTTCTGGTAGTGCGGTAGCATAAGAATTTAGTCTGAGCCTGAATGAGTACATAGATTCTAAAAAGCTTTTATGAATGCGACAGGGGGGTGTACGAGTTCACGTATCGTTCCTCCTCCGAGCCGCCCGGGGCTCGCCGCGCGGCCGCCGGCGCGCACGCCGCCGCGCCGGCGCCGGGCTCCAGCGGGGGCCCGCGCACGGCGGCCAAGCGCCACCTGTCCGAGTCTGCGGCTGCCAGCGGCGGCGGCGCGCTGCGGCCGGCGGCCGGCGCGGGCGGCTCCGGTGGCGCGGGCGGCGAGGTAACCTCGCCACCGCGGCGCACTCGCAAGCGCGTGCGGACCTCTGACTCTGAATCTTCCGGAAACGAGGAGAAGGCGACGCAACGGGAGACAAAGGCCGCAAAAATATCATCCAGATTCACGGTTGCGACGAACACCAGGAGCGGTCGGGTGAAACGGTTGTTCCTGAAATTACGGAAACGTAACACTCGAAACGCGTCTAAGTCCAGCGAAGAACGCGAGACTCGTAAGAAAATGTCCCGAAAGAAGAAACTTAACAGATACTCATTCACTAGTGGGTGCGTAACGCATATAGTGATTAATATATATTCGAGTAGGAAAGTTCATCACTTATTATTCTTTTATATGACGTGAACGTTTTATATAACGTAATAGGATGAGTTTTAACACACGCTTAATGTATAAGGAAAAGCAAGCGAAATAAAATAACCGACTGATTAATTGGCGATGCGCTCAGTGGTCGGATGGGAACTAAATAAATTGTAATGTCTGTACAAAATTAATGACGTCGGGTGTATCATTGAGAATACCAACACTTAATTAAATAGTTTTATGTACTGCAGATATTAACAGCATCAAATGGTAGAAATCATGAAGAACGTTGGAAAGACAAAAGTTGGACGTTGGTCATTACAGATTAAAAAAAGCTCAAAAATATTTTCAGACAATAACATAATATCATGTCTGTAATTTCCCGAAGGGGCAAGCACAGGAATGTCGTAGTACACTTCCACGATTCACTAGCTATGTTATGTGATGGAATGGGGAAGGCCTATTGCCATTTTTAATCGATACAATAGTAAAGTAAGAAACGAGGCTTCTATATTCTCTCTATAGTCATGATATCTACAATTTTAAATTATAATTTTTACAATTCAATGTTTGAGGACCGTAATATTACACTCTCGAGTTTGCTCGATCGTAGTTGAAAGAAATAATTTATTAGAATTTTAATTTAGTCAATGAAAGGTGCCAGCGTCCCATCTGTTTCTACTCGTATATCGTCTTTTTATTATTTGTTTTTCGTTCACAGAAGCAGCGATTCTTCGGGGGACGCGTGGTCGCCTTAGTTTTCAAGAATATTGTGCATCTGTACCGTTTAACAACTCATTGTCTAATATTATTAACCAAACACTATATAAACGTATCTAGTCGTTAGATAAATAGTACTTGTGTTCTCGAAGTTTACAAATCATATATATGACACACAACTTGTTCCCATCAGTTCTTGTTTGTGGTAGAGAAAAAATTATTGAAAAAAAATATTTAATTCGTTCATATACTTGCACGTCCGATGTCCTTGCACTCTTTCGATGTTTAACAGTAAGTTATAAAGTACCCCTCTCCAATAAAATTTGATGTATTTAATGTACCTACGTATTGTTATTTTAGTGTTTGATCGCATATTGTAAGGCGTCATCTATTAGTTGTTTCACTGTTTGTTCAAGTAATTTATTGTTGTATGATAGTGTCAGTTATATTTGTGTTCCTCTAAGAAGTTTTATTAAATGTTAATAATTAATGTCAATAACAAGATCCCTGTTAACATTGTAATCTTCGCGTGCTCGTCTTTATTTGATGTTAATAAATGTTTAGTGGTATATTGTGTCTTCTCTTCAGTTTAACTTCTTTACTTTTTCTCCTGTGTCTTAAAATATGAAGTGGATGTTTATTGACTGTGTAACCGTTTCTCTAATTACCGTGAAAGTATGAAATAACATAATAGGTTGTTTAGGTAATAATATAATACGGATAATAATGCGGGTACTTTGAATTTCCTGCCTGTCCACTTGCTACATAAATCTATTTAAGGCGGGATTTTGTACTATTTAGGACTAAGATAGTTTTTAAAGGTTTTTTCAAGAGTAATATTGATATTCTGTATATAAAAGATCATTCAGTCAGTATCCACAAACATTGAGGTTCATATAACTGTGGGTAATTAATAGTTTTTCTCAAGAAGTTAATAAGGTCTATTAATTACGTGAGCGTTCAAGGAAAAGAGGGGGTATAGTCGAATCTCATTTAATTTTACTTTGGGAGAGAAGGGTGTCGGCAAATATCACGTAATTTTTTTTCCCAAGAAACAGTATAAAATTACAAGAAAATAGTATTTTATCCTATGTAACGATTTAAGTATTTTATTGTTTACTTTTCACTGTAATTGTAGTCTACTTACTGAGGCAAATATTTTTCTTTCTTTTTAGAATAAATCCGATACATTTACGAGATACATGCATTTTGAAAAATCCCATTTGCGATTGGAGGGGGGAGGGCGGTTGCGCTAAATCTCACCAGGGGGGAGGGGGAGTCAACTCTAAAAACACCACGTTATCAATGGATGCCGCCTTAGGTGAAAGGAAAAGTTTAGTTTTGTTCCAATAAACAATAACAATATATAATCCTATCCCTTACAATTCCCCTTTGCTACGGAGTTTTTTTTTAAATTATGTAAGAGGAGCGTAGAAGGTGGCTTCAGTGTTTGCACATTTATTTATTTATTTCTTATGTCGCAGAACCTATTAGAAATTTTCAGTGCAATGCAAAATATAACAATTTGAAAATGATCACAATGAGTAATATGTATTTATCTAACAGCACGTAAATTGAATATTTAAGCGTAACATATTGAGCTAAACCAGGGTTTCTCAAACTTTTGGTTTCACAAACCCCTGTAAAAGTTTCTAGATGACAGCGAACCCCTGTAAAAGTTTCCAGATGACGAACGAACCTCTTAAGTAACCAATTACATAAATCGAAAGAAAATAATGAAATTGACTGTTGAAGTTGTTTTTTTTTATTATCTAGCCCACCAAATAGACAGACGGGCCTGCTGGTAAGTGCTTAACAGTAGTGGACTGTGGGACAAGTTGTTACTAGAGTTGTTTTCTCCTGATTACTGCTTTGTAATTTTTTCATATTTAAAAATAGACGATAAGAGATTCATTTAAAAATAGACAAAAAGAGAGTCATTTAAAAATAGACAAAAAGAGATTCATATTTTTTTAATATTTACCATTTTATAAATAGGCATGATTTAAAAGTAGGAAAAAAGACAAAAGGCAAAAATAATAAATCCCATGACTTTATTACCAGGTCCTCTAAATTAAGATCGCGTTCTGACCTAAAAGTAGATTTATAAAAATAATCGATTGGCTGTTTGTAAGACTCCGCATTATTAAACGGAATAAAAACATCTAATTTCAATATTAAAAGGGCTTTTATAACAATGGTTATCATTTTATTGCACCTCGTCACTAGATGGCGTTGTAGAGCATTTACTTCTATTCCACTTAAACCATTGCATTGAAAATAGGCATAGATCCATTAGAGAACATTACTACATTACGGCAAGGAGAATATTTCTTATTATAGCATTAGTCATCGATAATTGCGCGTATGAATAATCGTACCCTAGTAATTTTTAGCCATAAATTCGTGATTTCCGCCGGGTTCTGCTAGTTAGTTCAAAATATAAAGCGAGGAACACTGTATCTACGTTACAACGTTGATTAGTAGGATTTCATAGGACTTTCAAATTCTCTTACAGGCTTCGCGCCACATTCCACATCGTCACAAACGGAGCTATAATATGTATATTTTAGCAAAGCATTGTTATAGTAGATGATCTGAACTAGGAAAGTTTAGTTATCAAGTTTAGCATGGTAACGTTAGCGTCTTCTTCTATCGCACGGGATAGATAGATTGGACCTCTTTATCGCAAGTTTTCATACGCATCAGAATTTTACTTTTAAAGACTCGCCAACGCTTATGCAACAATCTTGTAGGCAAGCCAATACCACCGTGTTCGTAATTAAATAGCGCCTATTTTGATATAAGATTCATTTATTAAATAAATGGGTGAAAATAACTAGTATCAATATACTCGTACGTGTTTAAATCTGTCAATCCAGGAGTTAAGCCAGATAAAATTGGACGTAAACAACTTTTGCATGTTCTATATTCTTCATAATTTCGGTTGGTATACTTAAATAAAAAGATGGCTGAAGGGCCAGTTGGGATCTTAGACTATTACCGTATATACCTAGATCGTATATACCTAGTATATACGATCTAATATACGTATTTTCTATAATACCGCGCGAGTGACTGCACATGTTGCTATAACAAATGTGACTTTCTCACGTCGTTTAAATATGTTGTGTAGTATGATATCTCGGTATAGCATAGATACATATTATAGTATAGCTACTGTCTGTGGTATTTTTCTATAATATTTTATGGCACAACATATTAACAAATATTATAGCTGTGTCCCTAATTATTTTTTCCGGCTGCAGTGACGTGTCACGTGCAGTGTGCTTATCTAGCATTCATACATTTATTTACATGATACATAAATTTTAAATCGATTAATGACCATTTTTATAATATGTCTAAAGGTGAATGTAACAGAAGCAGGCTAAGGGGATAATGTATTGTCATCGGGCTATATCGAATGCTAAAGCGCGGTCACAGCGGTTATGGCTGACACATCTCAATGTTTCATCTCAATAAAGTGGCGGGTAATGCCTGTAGATGTATGTACGTAAGCAATATAAAAAATCATGTTTGGCGGTGTAAAAAACTTATATTATGAACAAGGGGAATTCAGTAATCGTGTTGCTCATCAGTGGGAAATATATTGAATCATTTTTATTTATGTAAATATGGTGAAACATTCGTGGCGGCGCTGTGCTGTCACCTTTTTTTCCAACCGCTTCCAAATTTTTATCAGCTACGAATTGAGATGAAAGTACATAGACCGAAATAAAATGTAATAAATCTTTCCTTTCCGACCCTTTCACATTATGTCTCACAGTCTCCTTGCATAATGAGAGG
Source organism: Parelbella machaon machaon (assembly GCA_018246775.1). Taxonomy (NCBI): domain Eukaryota; kingdom Metazoa; phylum Arthropoda; class Insecta; order Lepidoptera; family Hesperiidae; genus Parelbella; species Parelbella machaon. Next base: position 10,441 of record DWFV01001058.1, read on the forward strand.
GTTAAGGCTACAGGTACTCTGCCACGCTGGCTGAATGCGGATTGGCAGATTTCACACTTATTATTATTATTAATATAGTCCTATCACGCCAGAGCTCTTATGGTGTGGGCAGAGAGCACGGAGTACCGAATTTGTCTACCTTTACAGACTTGCAGAACTTCATCCATATTCATTACTCTCTTCATACATTCTTTCTTATCATTTCTTATTTTTAAAGTAAACTTCGTGTTTTGTTTGAGTCTCGATGAGTCTGAAATACAATCACAAGGAACTAAATGCAAATTATAGAAAGGGTAATGCAAAATTCTAAAGCCTTCTTTACAATTAGATGCCATTACAACTTGTGCCTTTTGCACTAGGGTGTCATTGCGTAAAGGCACCAGGTCTTCCTCCAACTAATCTATAGTAAAGCTCGAGTGACTACAAAATTAATGCACAAAGACAAATAACAAAAACTGTTTTTAATCGTAGAATTAGGAAAGCACCTTTTCCATAAAATTGTAAAATACCCAATGCAAAAAATATGTGACCAAAACTTTATCAGCCAATCGAAATATTTTGAACTTCTTTAGATTTAATGTGTTCGGTGTGAGCATTAAGGTAAAGTATTAAGTTTTACTTACATACAAGTTGAATGTCATAAAGAACTGTCAATTAAAATCTGTCTTGAAATCACATTGTTCGTCTTGATGTAGAGGTTAAAAGAAACTACAGTACTGATTTCTTTTGGCATATACATTGGCCTATTCATATTTCGTTATTTTACATAGCAGCAGGAATTCCAGAAGAAGTACACATTTATTTTAAAATTGTTTGAGGAGGATTTCTTTTCGAGTTAAGCAATGTTGGTACGTCACTCGATTTTTTATATTTTGATAACCTAGTGGTTTAGAATTTAACCTCCCACTCCGGGGGTCCTGGGTTCAAATCTACATAAGACCATGGTAATTGTGGATCGACTTATAGCTTTTTACATTGTATAGAAAAACAAGCGCAAGCATCTCATATACACCACACTTTGTCGCATTAAAATGTAATTATTTTTAAGGTTGTAAGCTCGGGTAACGGGAGTGTTTAGATGTAATTGCACAAGTCGTTACATAAGTACGGAGGCGCGCGACGCGCGCAGGCGCAGCCGCGGGGCGGTACGCGCGCGGCACCGCCCACCGGCGCATACGCCTTCTCGTCGCACTTTCACGTTATATTATAAGGGACATTTACGATCAAGTACTATAACTTTATTAAAATCATGACGATTAAAGGTATCGCTGTGAATCGCTGAGGAAATGTCAGCTATCACCTATTTTATTTAGCAATCTAAAAAGCTCCTGAGGTATTGTACTTACTCGTATATTTTGCTAAGAAGCTACTGTAAGCTAGTTAAATATAAAATTTATAATTGTGTGGCTACAAAAATAGCTTTAGTAAAATTTTGATAAACAACGGGGGCTCGGGCCTAAAGTCGAGGGACGTCAATAAAATGATGTACAATTCTAAGCAAATGCGCGGTGCCAGATTTATGCATGACCTTTCGCAAATGTTACATAGTTATGTACAGCCTAACAATCTGTTAACACAGTCAATTAGGCAAAGGGGCGCACT
>DWFV01001059.1:0-12040 GCA_018246775.1 Parelbella machaon machaon
CTTGAGAACCTTACAAGTCTGGACAGATTATAAAGAATGTATTAAATAAAAATACATAAAACAACGATTATGGTTTGAACCCATATAACAATGTCATATCAATGTCGTATAAACGAATTCAGAACATATCGCTTCAGATGCAAACAATGTCCGCGATGTGTACGAAATAAAATCGATAAAATAAACTCGATTGCTAATTTTTTATCATACTGACGATATTTTATTCGTAATGAAACCTTTTTATACAAACAAGCGAGGAATTATTCAGTATCAGTACTAAGTAACTCGATGTTTGGATTTTTTTTGCATCAATGTCCCATTTAAGCTCGCAACCGGACTGGGGAATGAAAAGCTGTTTACAATAAAAATTGCATAGGAGTTATTGCCCTAGCTCACGTACGAACATGAGTCAAGTTTAATAAAATCGCCAATAAGCAGTCGAACCATACTAGTACAATCGCGGACTTATCGATTCACCGGCTGTCCTGTGACGCGTGCCAAACCGATTCTATTGGCGACCGCATACAATTAATTTATTTATTGAAATCAATACTAATATCTGCCAAGACAATGGCCCCAAATGAAAATGCGCACGCTGTTATGGCATGTCGGAATGCTAAACGAAGCGGCGTCATTTATTCAATACAACATTTTGCATTCGATTTTGAGGTTATTAGATGCAATCGGAATGTGTGCGGCCATGTTTGATTTTGTTCGGCTATATTCGATATTCTTCGGCTCCTGTCGCCACCTGGTTTGGCGACAATTGACGTGTTGTTGTCATAGATTTCTGAGAAGATAACGATAATCATATTCAAGGGGAAAATTGACAGGTTGTTTTTAAGGCTTCAGCGAAACGGTTTATGACAGCGCTTCTGTGGTTGAATTGTGAGGGATATTAACCCCGAAAGTAATAAAATGGATTGATGAGCTCATGGATTCTTAAATTATTTTTTTCAACGAATATTAATGGTATTCATTTTACCAAATAAATATTTCAAATATCTTTTTGGTAAAATGCTATGTAATTTAGTTGTGCTTATTTTTATTGCATACTTTTTTACGCACGTTTGTATTACCGAGTCCGAGTCTGTCTCAAGTGATTAAACATTTAGAAAACGGCGCTATAAAGTTTTCGACTAGGTTTTACGAGTTACGAGGCTGTATTTTAGGCATTTTCGCTTAGATACGATATCTTACTCAACAACCGAGTGTTGAAATTCGGTACATAGTAATGTTTTAGAAAATATGCCTCTAGTTACACCAATGACAAACCACCTGCAAAGGAAACCCACCATAGTTGTCAAATTCTTACAATCCAAGCCTTCGAACGATTGACACCAGTCAACGTCTATCAATCAAAAAGTCACCCTACTAGATAGGACTGAAGCAAAAAACAACGATAGTTACATATTTGGTTGTTTTAATGACCTACACTGGCTAAATTCAGACACCATCTACGGCCATACAACACAGTATGAATAGGTAAGTCACTGAATATTAATGTCAGGTTTTCCTTTCTAAGATTCAATTTGGTCAGTCATTTTGGTGTTATGCGTAATACAATAACGTTGGTGACTTAAAGCAGTTTTATTTCAATGGAATGACGAATTGGTCGCCGATGTGGCACCTGTGACCACAATTCTACAAGTCGTAAGCCTTCAAAGTTATGCATAACTTTTAGTTTGGTAGTGTTAAATAAAATATAATTGTCAAGATTTCCAGCCCTGAAAATGTTTTATCACGTTGTCTATGGACGGGTTACTTTAGTTATCACGTTACGTGCGAAAGTTAGGTATTTAACAGACAACTTCGCGGTTCTAATGTCCGAGGTGTGGTACACTCCCACGTTTCACCAGTTACGTTTAGGTCGCACCATGGAATAGCTGGTGAGTCTATTGTTATACACTAGGCAAAAATCCAGAATCCGATCCACTACTAGAAAATCTAAATCATAAAAATCCAGTAAGTAATACCCGACCCGGAATTTGCACCCAGGATCTCCCAATCGGCAGTTGCGCTTGCAACCAATCGACCAACGAGGCAATCAATTAGCCGTTACATTAATTAGTTATTAAAAACTAACACACCTGCCTTTCATATTTCAAACCTGGGCAGCCATTTTGAATCATCCAAAATGGCTGCACGTTTTATTTTGAACTTTTTTCCAATAATAATTATTTACCAATATGAGTAGCTACTGAATTATTAAAAAAAAATGAAATATGGATAATTTAGTATTTAACATTAAAATATACCCTGTAGATATATATAAAAGTAAATATTCAGAATTATCTGCCTACTCCGTAAGAAACTTGTCGTGGAGCTATGTATGTACATATGTATGTAAATATGCGGAAATTACAAAGGATTATTAATAAATGAAGCATCATAACGGCTTCCTGCTTTTTACTTCCGTTGCTTTTCCCGATATAACACCTATAGATTGCAGGAACACGAGAGGAAAATTGTCACACATCAAAAATAAACTGTACTAAACAAAAAAACCATATTTACAACTTAACTTTATATCTCGAGGAAAAATAATACGTGCATTTTATCCTGATGTAATACTAAATAATTCATATGTTATCGTGGTAAATGAGATTAATTAGAATTAATGAAACGAAATATATTGTATCGCGGGTGCATATCGCGTGTGCGAGGAATTCAAAATTCGAATCAATGTGCATGAATCAATTAAGATGGGACGTATGTTTGCGTTCGCAATTAAATATTAATAGATACTCATGTTTTTACATCGGCACATTATAACAATGTGTTGCCTACAGCATTGACGTGATGTGACTCGGACGACGCCGCAACGTCCACTGAGTCATATTGAGCCACTTGTTACATTACAAGCGAGTTACTATACTACACACGTCATATTTGCCCTTTATTAGATATTGCCAGCATTTAAAAATGTTTTGCTTATATTACGTGTATCACAATTGAATCGTCCCCTTGTATGTAACATTCTTGACATTTGTTCTTGTTATGGAAGAAGATTCATGTTAAGTTTTTCATCTACGCTGATTCATTGTGATATGGAAGGATAGAATTAGCTACTTTTAATGAAAGATCTGTATTAAATATTCTATGGAATTTATTTTACGTAAATTGTCTCTAGATTATGATGTCACTTGTCAAGAAATTTTTAGAACTAGATTAAAACCATTTCTAGAAAAAATCGCTTCTCTCTACACGTTTCAAATATGACCATTACGTTATTATTATATGATAACACGTTGTAATTCGTACGTCTGTATGGTCCTTAAGGATTTTCCAATTCGTTTCGGTTTCCTGGTGCGCGAGCTACACAAAGACACGTCATAGTGATTCACTATGCGTTTGTGTGGTTACCAGATTCTATTCATGTTTACACGTGTGTTCTTTTTGACTGACCTGATTTGTTCCATGTTCAAATTTAAAAAAGCAGAGAAACGAATGATAGGTACGGATAGTCTTAGGATTGTCTTCTCGGCAATCCGTTTCACGATTATGATTTGAACAGTATATTGGAATATTTTGATTCATTCATTCATTGTCATTGAACGATGTAGAAACGGGCTGACCGGAATGGCGGGGGTTAGTGCATTAGAATTACTTTTCGACGATAAGGACGATGATCCTTAAACACAATGCAAATAGCATTGTGTTTAAGGAAATCTCACATTCATTCATTGATTAGTCATTATTAAGCCGAGTGACTATTAAAATTATCGGAGATCATATTTTCATTGAACAAAGATAACAAAATTCTTATTTTCAGCCAATTTAAGTAATTACGTATATTGAAAAAAATACTAAGTACAATACTCATCATCACCATAATCATCATCCTCTTGACAGGATTAAAAGAGTACACATAGTTATCACCATCATCGTCAGCCTACTCCCGTCCACTGCTGTGCATAGGCCTCTCTATTAGCACGCCACAAAGTTCGATCTTTAGCTCATCGAATCCAACCGCTGCCAGTCACTTCGCGTATATCGTCACTCCACCTAGCTTGAGGGCTTCCTACGTTGCGTCTACCAAGACGCGATCTCCACTCCAGAACACGTCTATATAAAAAAATACATACCTACTATAAAAAGTTTTACTGTGAACTGTAAGGTCTGCCTGCACGTTCATACGATATCTTTCTTCATCATTGTAGCGAGTGACACTTAATCTTAGGTATCGCATATGATTTTGGGAAGTTTAATACACGTCCCAGCTTTTGAACTATAGAACTCCGAGAAGGGGCACTAAAATCTAATCCACGACGATATCGTTGGGCATTCTATAACTGATCTGAAAATTCACCCAGTTACTTGTTCTTGAACAATGTTTATGTGCTTTATGAACGAATTGTAAGGTAGCATGCATTGTTGGCGATTACATTACATCCTTCATAATTTGCAAATGGAAGAAAAAGCTTGGAATGGATGCTATAGAATTTCATTCCTATTTTAATGTCTCGCCACCTTGTCCTATACGCATGTAATAAATATTTCATCCTACTTGGCATCCCTGACCAATATTTTACCGAGCAACCCCTCATTTGCATTTGTCGGGCTTTTTGAACCGTTTGCCGATATCGATAGCGGACACAATTAGTGTCGGGCCAGTCGCAGGGCGGCTTTGTATCGATAAATTAAATGTGGACAAGCGAAGACAAAACGCGATGCTATCACTTGGCGGGGCGCGCGTTTTTCAGGGCTACCCTCATTCGAAATTCATTTATATAAAACGATGTTTCGTTATGAATTAAAACGTGTTTTTTGATTCTAAACGGTTGTGAATGATATCAATTTCGGATATAAAATGTATATTCAGGTATGAATTAAGTTTTCAATGTCACTTAGCGTTTAACGCATTCAACTTCGAGTGAGTTTTGTCACACGTCTTATATAATCAAAGTTATTATCAAATAATATTTACTTTATATTTACACGTTTTAAGCTATGTATTTGTCTTTCAAACAAATCTTATCAATTAGATAATAATAAACCAAATTTATTCACGACAGTACCTAGGTACTTTAAAAAGTTGTAGATTTTTATTAAAACTGTTCCATAGTGTATCGCATTTGACAACCAAAATATTAAAAACGAAGTGTCAAGTTATTTGAAATGCATATGGATTTGACCAGCGTCAAAATTATCAATATCGAAGCATAAATCGGCACTAACTCTGACCATAACCGATATAAATAAGATCAAATTCAAAATTACATGAAACAATTTAAACGTGAAACGAAAGTCCAATATCAATTTAAGTCCAGCCCTAACGCATTTTAAACGATTTAATTCTTGCGCGCGCGCACCTCGGCCATTGGTCGGCTGTCTCCGTTCCCATTGGCCGGCGCGCGAAGGGACCGGCGGCGACCTCAAAGACATGAGAGGCGGCGTCGGCTACAGAGGCTGCAATTGACGGCTGGCCACCGTATGAATATGGATGCTGTATGTATTCAGTGATCAGTGCGTGCGCGTATGAATATTTGATGCCGTATGACCATGCGCCCCGCGTTAGTTCCCACTCGGCGTTCTACAGGAATAAATATATTCATGCTTACCTCCCCTGTATGAATTTTACGGAAATATTTCATCGATTGTTAGATGTGGTCAGTTCTCGAAACATTACAGAATTCATAATATTTCCTTGTATAATCTGCTTTACGTTGTTCTGCGTTTTTAATCTGTTTTTCAGTTTAACTTCGCTGTTATTGTTGCAACTTTAAATAGCTTAAAATTAAAGTTTAATTTAAACAAGTTGCTGGTTGCTTGTTGATTTTGACTACCAGGAACCATTATAATTAATTGTCATATCATTGTAGTATTATTGAACTATATATGTAAAGGATCGTTTAGAGAAAAACCATGTAAATCTAAAATCTGACAATCTTTGATGTTCATACACATTTTAAAATGAAACGAACCACGTTCTTACTGTCTTGATTCCATTATTAATTTATTCTTTATTGTAAAACTTAGGGCCAGGTAGCGTAGGGCGGATTTTATGCCTAGTAGCATACTCTACCAGTCAAAGTAGAATGATGATGAGAGATCCAGTATGTGCAATAAATATATAACATGAGATAGTTATGTTCGTTATATTAAAATGTTATTAATAAAGAATAAAAATATTATTTGTAATATACATATTATAATTATATTAAAGTATTTTATGAACTAAACAATTGTTAACGTTTTTTCTCCGAATCCGCACATGTAGAGTTCAAATTTAAGCTATGTTAAAGTGTATGATTTTTTAAATGAAATCTAAAGATAGTTTATCCGTCTGTTCATTAATTTCTTGATACATAAGATTATTTTTAAATAGATCTATGCAATACGCTGGCAAAATTTCAGTTATCGTAAATGATAATAGTGTTATTTGATGGTAATTTTGTTTTTCCCCTCCCACCTTGGCCAAGTAAAAACTGTTTCTGTAGGTATCAGTTCAATCAGAGAATTATAACGATAAGTAACTTTTTCATAAAATACAAAAACGCGGAATAGCAATATACATATAAGCCGCCATTTTCTTATTACTCTGACGTAAGCAGGAGGAAAAACACAATTTTATTTTCACAAAAATGACGATAATATATGGTCGTAATTTTAAGTAATTATTTGTAAGATTTGCATATATTTCATTTAGATTTATTTAACTTTAATAATATTATATAGTAAGTTAATAAACATGCAAATAATATCATAATAATTTCATTCCATTCGTTATACCTACTAAAATATTTTAACGTTTTCATATTAGAATTTTCAGTGAAAAAAATCATGTAGTTTTTTCGAGTCTCAATTATGTTTGAAATTATTAAATAAGGCTGAAATTCAGGAATCAAAAACTTTTAATATTGAACAAAAATATACTTTTGATTAAATCATTTCTACTCTTAACTGTGAATTAATCACAATGTCAAAGAGATCGTATCCTTAGGAATACTTTCCAAAGTCGACTCTCGGAGCTTTTCGGATATTCGAGATTGCCCATATTTTGGTTTGATAATAATTGTTCAGCTTTGTTTCTGTATGATATAATCCATTCTTAAAAAATTAAACTTTGACACATCTCTGGCTAAGAAGAAACCCGTGTCCAACAGAAAAAGATTTAAGGGTGAGGATGACGGCATAAAAAATTATAAAGGCTTTGAATTTTTAAAACGATTAATATTACCGACGGTAACCCGTACAATATTGTTTGACTACTTTTTTATTGGAAAAATATAATATAATGTTATTCAAGAAATAATTTGGTACGGCATACTACATATTAGCATAGGAATAAACTCGATTTCCTGCTACGTCACTCGGCCGTTCATTTTGAATTGCAAATGTGTTCGGATTTTAAATTTTCGAACGCCTCTTGCGTAGGCGTCTGAGCGGGAACGAGTGACTGGACTTTTTATCAGTTGCCAGCATAAAAAATATTATATTTCAATATACTGCCAACATTATTACAACACAGTGTTGCCACAAAAAAATAAGCCAATGTCAAGTTAATAGACACTTGGTTAATCTATGTAGCTATCATAATTACATTAGTCTTTTCTATTAGCATATGAACAGGATGCGCGGTTTGATGTAAAAAATATGTTACAATAAAAGACATTACTACATTTATGTACCTATTATGTACCTACAATAAAAAATAACTCATAACTAGCGCTACGTATCTGTATAAAATATTAAACGCATGTCAAAAGGGACCAATGCAATGAGTTGGGTTATTAACTAAGGCCACAGTAATAAAAAAAACTAATTAAATAATCAGGTACATTAGAAATAATATGTTTAACAGAAAACTAGTATTCTTTGTCTCTAAGTAAGATTTTTAAGGAATTTGCCAAAGGTCATTTTTTTAACAATTGCAAGGCGAAGACAACCTTTGACAATGACAATGACTTTAATGTTTGGCGAACGTGTGTCCGTGCATACATTAAGAGGTAGAATATAAAATTAAATACATTTATGCATATACATATGTATAATTGGTATGTGAAACCGCCCGTTATAAGTCAACTACACCTGTTAAGCAGAATATTTTGCGCTTTGCATTTACTACTAACTACTTATTAGAAATATTTTATTGTTTACGAGCGCCATGCTAATAACATACGAGTAGTGATTATATGAAATATTTTTACCCATTAGCAAAATTATATAACTACTTAATCATTCTTAAATTGTTTTAAATGTATTTAGGCATTATTCGTAATCTAATATTAATATTTTTTTAATCCTAGTAACTTTAATACTATTGGAGATAACAATTTCAAAAGTTAAGCAATGCCGAACGCGCTCAGCATTTATGAGAAGACGACCGCTAGGGGCAAATTTTCACTCACATTTCCATGCTTTGGTGGGCACGTTAAGCAGTCGTTACTGATTGTTATTCTCGGATTACTCTCCTTAAATTTCTTTAATAGCCTTAAAGGCACTTTTAAAATGTTTGGTAGACGGATTAGCCACTAACTTGCATTTCTGCTAATATACTCTAAAATAGAGTAGTGACATATCTTTAAGCCTCCTGTGCTTTCCGAAGACTCGGGCTCAGTAATAAGGACTTCAGCCAAGGTAACTTAACAGGGATCCATATTAAAGAACAATTAGAAACCGTCCAACCTAGAACACGTTTCAAGAATTTGTGTACTTTATATAATAATTATTCCTGTTACGATTGATGCAATAAAGGCGATATATTTAATTAATCACAACACATCTGTATCACTACTAATAATGGCCTTAAACAACATTATCGCTGCAATAATTTCAGTATATGTACTTTCTACAACGCACAACGTATCATTTCATTGGAAAGCCGAAAGATATGCTAATTCGCGCTCAACGGTCTGTTGTGTTGCTATATGCAAAAATGTCGGATAAAAAAGTTACCGTTAGCTCGTGGGAGGTTCATGAATGGATCTTGCTTAATGAAACCAAACCAGGTTCGTGGAACTTGACACCGCGTGATGAACACCAGATAGAAATATATTATATGGCTATTGATAATGATCTATGAAAATAGACAAATAGAAATTAAAATGTTACCACTGGTCGTAGAATGGTTGAATATTTTAACACCTCTTTAAACTCATAAGTAAGGAATATCTATGCCAGTGCCTTTGCACAGATTTCTCTTTTCTTACTATCTTGTGATTTTTTATCTGTGTTTACATAAATAGTTAAATAAATGACTTATCTGATACATGTAAACATCGTTACATTACATTTAATCACTAAATACTTAGTTTTACTGTTGTCCAAGAATTGCTAGACAGAAAAATTATCCAACACGCTTTTTAGGCTCGGATTAATTTGAATTTCTTTCAGAAACCATAGTTTTGTATTTTGATTAAATAATTTACAGGGAGTAGTGAATTTCTTACTGCCATTGATCATACCGTTATCATGCTAGAACTATTGCATTATATCCAGCGAAGTCACAGAGCTATCAACGTTTTTCGTAATTAATGGTCGCGGTTCAAAAGCCCTTGTCAACTGTCAGCTGGCATCTAATTAGTGGCAACACTAAAGCGTTGTCGAGTTGAAGTGTCAAAATGTCATAATTGTAGCAATTAACGATTTCTTTATAATTGTTTCAGGTAAGTTGCTGAATAGTTGCCATTTGAATATTAATGCTTCCTCGTAAGTAAATCTCAACAATAAAGTCGCTAGGTAACTACGTCTAGTTTCGTTCCTATATTTATTATGACATTTTCTTGATGGACAAGTTAGAAGGAAACATTCCTATTGGTCTGATTTTTAAGGTAACATAAATTAAATATTATCGATTTTAATTCTACTTATAATTATGTTTTATATCATAATATTGCTATGACAAAAAATTACAGGTGACATTATTTTAATTTAAATAATAATGGATCGGATTCCAGTCTAACACTCCAAAGATCTGGGGTGTGACACTCGTGACTTGACCATGTAGTGTGCGGTTTTAAATGTTACATTACATACATTTTAAACATTACTTGCTAACAACGGAACGTTAAAAGGGGTTGAATGTGTAAATTACATTTATATTTAATTAAAATCCTTGCTAGCACAAGATAGAAAAGGTAATGAAAGAGAACACGTGTCGATATCCACAAAGTGATTATTCCTTCACACATTAGCATCCACTTATTTCTCGGCTACATAATTACTTTAATCCTCATTACTAGTTAAGTGATTTCATTTAAAAATATGAGGAAGGACACGCAATATGAATTTCATTACTATTTAGAAATAATTGCTATGCGGTTATTAATTTAATTATAAATGGCTTTAAATTCTCAATTACCACAATATAGGTATATAGATATAAATAATAAGATGGCAACAGGCTTACCACCTGTCGGACATAAACGTAACTGGTGAAACGAGGGACGTACTACATTCCTCTTCCTACCTCTTCGGGGATTACAGGCGTGATATTAATTTTTTTACAGGCAATTATAATTTAAAAAAAAAATTGAAAACAATTTCATGGAACTTAACCGCTAATATGCTTTAATAGGCGCGCTTGTAATGATTCTAGAACAGAACAAGATAGAACTGAAATATAGAGCAAGGAATGTTAGATTTGTGTAACACTTGTGAGAATACAGTTAAAGTTACCATCAGCGGCGCGGCTCTCCGGTTATATTGCTGTGGCCACACTTATCGTGGGAAATATACCAATGTGGTATTTTGTGCATAATGACTCGTTAATTCGCTTCTCATTACCATCTCCGTGCTCGACTCGCTGAGCTGAGGTCGAAACGCTTGACTAATAATAATTAATGAAATACGGAAAAGGTGTAATTAAACTTGGCTGAAACTTTAACCGGCTTAACTCAATAACGCTTCGTTGTGTGTTATTTTGTCTTTTTTTTTTCATAAATAAATTAGTTCTCTCTTACTCGTCTCTGGTTTCTTTGTAAATGTGAGATTTATTTTTAATATAGATATTTGTATAATAAATTATTCAAGTATTTATTACCATAATTTTTAACACGAAGTCATTGTAAGATCATCCGAAAACCACACAGCTTGAAGAGAGGTCATATGTTGCAAATAAGGTAGTAAATTCCCAATATAATAATAAATAATACCTACTAGTGATTTGGAATCGACTTACGTACAAATTTTAAAGTGCTTATTAAAGATAAAAACAGAAAAAAATGTAAATAAATCGAATAACTATAAAAGGATAACACAAAAAAATTGCGTCATAAAAAAACGCTATGCAACCCATTTATCTCTTTCGCTAGTTTCCTGAATTACCGTTTTTACGCTTTCTTCTTTATTAAGACAAAATATAAAATAGCTATGCAATTGCATTACTAACATACTTTGTTATTACTTGGTGATGTTAAAAATTTCTTCATTAACGCGACCAAGTCTCAACTGTGTTGTGACCAAGTCCAGCTATGTCGCGACCAAGTCCAGCTACGTCGCGATGAAGTCCAGCTATGGCGCTCGCTGGCAGTGAATTTGTATGCCGTCCGCGTCGTGAGCCAGCGGACAAAAGATCTTAAGCATTCTATTATAGCCATAACATTACCGCCTAATTGGGTTTATCTGTTTTAAATTACGTTACGATTATGTTGTCCATATGTCGACATTCAATGTGTACAATATTCAATATTATGATCGTTAAATATTATGTCTTGGGTCTTTATTGGTTAACTGTCATTATTTATGAATGAGTAGTCTTTTTTTAAAGCATGTTACCTCTTCATCATAATCGATTCTTTTATTGTTCTTTTCGTGGACATTTATTTACTTATAGACTGTCAAGGAAAAGTCGAAAGATTGCCATAGTCGTGAAGCTCATGCCGCAAGGTTTCATACCTTAGAAAATAATACATAAATGAAACTGAAAAACCTCGTGAAGTTTTTCCTTCACTGTTAACGAGTGATACTAATATTATTATTTAGTAACTTTATTTAAATGTCAAATTTAAAATTAAATTAAACGTAACATCACGCCTGTAATCCCCGAAGGGGTAGGCAGAGGAGTGTAGTACAGTCCCACGTTTCACCAGTTACG
>DWFV01001060.1:0-12039 GCA_018246775.1 Parelbella machaon machaon
ATGGCAATAGGCTCACCACCTATTCCATTGGGACTTAAACATAACTGGTGAAACGTGGGAATGTACTACACTCCTCTGCCTACCTCTACGCGGATTACAGGCTTGATGTTACGTTATATAAAGTTGTGCCGAGATATTTTTATTATTATAAGGAATTTGTCGTTGAATTTAATATGATTAAACAATGTAATTGTTTATCTGAACCATGAATCTGATTATACGGATAAGCAATGTCTAACTGAAGTATTTCCCAGTATTCTTTAGCATAATTCTAATCCAGAGGTTCTGACAATTTTATGGATAGAATTCATAATACGTTGCAACAAAAAGAGTCCATTCAATTGAAAACAGTCGAACAGACAAGACGCGAGCAAAAACTGTCAGACGATAGGTGGGGACGAATCGGTAATTCCGTTCCGTGAAGGAGTGGAATATTTAAAACGGTGAATAAATATTACTACTACGCATCATTGCACCATTATACAACATGAGATGCTGCCAGGGATAAAGTTTAAAACTATTTTTTTAATATATAATAGGCTACCGTTTGGCCGCAATCCCGCCTGACGGAGAGCGCAGATTCGTTCTAAGATGCAGCATGCTTGCCTGTGAAAAGCCTAATCATACTTAATTTGAAGTGTCCTAAATTTTAAGTGTACGGAAACACTCTGACATTTTTCTATTGAGTCTCGTCATATTTTCAGTGATAAAACTATAGTACAAATTGGACCACATCACGTGCGTTTGAGAACTACATGGAGAAGTTTAGTGTGTAAGCGTTTTCTCATTAATCCTTTCCTAAATTAAACTTTTTAATATGTATTATATTTGCTACGTTGATTGTTGAGTTAAATTAAAATGTATGTAAATTTTTCCGTATTTAAAGAGTTTCTTTACTCTATTACTTTAAAGAAAAGAGGTAATATGATCTAATATCCTATATAATAAAGTGAACTTGTTATATAAAATCCATCAGTATATTATAATATGTTGTAATATCCGTCCAATACGCAATTAGTGACAAGAGACAGACAATAATTTCTTCATGGTTTTCGCTTACCTGGAATAAATTATGTACATATATAGTCCTGAATACTCTAAAATTTTACAATTTATCTATTTTTTATTATAGCTCCGTAATTGTTACAAATATAACATATAATAAACATAATACTAAGTATTATTTTTGTTACAAGTAAAAAGATGCTTCCTGTCTACCTTATTAAGGATCTGGCGTTACTATATCGTAAAAGTAATCATAATAATAATTATTATTAAAAGAAAACTGAACATAATTAGTATTATTTTATTTAAGGACAGTATGTTTTAAACCGTGTTTTTCAAAGATTATGTTATCTACATGAATATCAGCAACGTGTATGGACGCACCCTTAAAAGTTCCGAGTGAGCCTACATTTTTGTTTCTCGCATCATAAAGGAATAACGGGATACGTTCGGGGAACTGCGCATTTTTGCTTTTCCCTCTAGCCCTTTGTGTTTTCCATTAGGATTACACGCTTATGTCTCGCCTAACGGGCATTACAGGTTTTCTAAGTAAATGTCATCTAATTCGTTAGCTTTGCGGTGAGGCTGAGATTTTTTTCGTTTTTGCTTTTTTTCTTGTTGATATGTACTCTTTATTTGTACATAAAAATATACTTTTGAAATGTGTTAATGGTAAAAGGCGGATGTATTACTGGAAATGTGATTACTTTTAGGCAACTTACTTTTATAACCATAGATCTCCTTCTAGCTATTACGCGATCAAATATGTTTGGCCAAATAAAGTATAATTTACAAAATTGTATAAAAAATTGGTTTTCGTTTTATAAAGAGCTTACTGAATATCTATAAGATAAATGTGGCGCTCATTGGGGGAGGCCTATGTCCAGCAGTGGACTGAAATAGGCTGATGATGATGATGAAATGTGGCAGCATTACGCAACTTATATTAATCCCCATATAAGATTTGTTGCAGCACCAGTAACATTCGCATACACGAGTAGGTACAATGGTAAATATAGAACCACGGTCTAGGGATATCTCTAATATGTATCTAGACTATGCTAAGACTCTTTATACCCGGCAGGAGACAGCATTTCCAGGCTGGAATTCTCAATGTTTAGGTATGTAACTGCCTCGTTGGTCAAGTGCTCTCAAGGTAAACAGTGAGAGTGTACTACATTCTTCTGCCTAAATCATCAGGGATTGCAGGGGTGATGTTACATTTTTTAAGAATCGATTTCCCCATATACATAAATTATCAAAACGTAAATTAGCTGATGGTCAACGTAACCATTATCTATTGAATTACGTAGCTGCAGGTTCAGACGACGTAGATGTCGCCAATGCATTACCATATTTAAATACCATTGATATCGCACACATTTTGATTTTTATTTCGCGTCGATTCTTTCTTTACCGTTGAGACACTTTGGTGAGATAAAATTTAAAAAAAGGTTTTTAAATCCTCACTTACAAGGCGAGCGTCTGGATAGTCCCGATAAATTAGCCGTTTAAGTTAATACCTCGATAGCGGTATGAATCACGAGTTCTCGATTCGGTGCGAGATTGCCTTGTTTATTACAATGTTTTAGTGTCAACATGCTTTCCTCGTATTCTGTCACGTCAGTTTTACTTGTGACGACGACGATAATTAAAATGAGCACGATGTATACAGACGTCAATTTGTGCAATGACTTATAATGATAGCAAGAAAAGGGATAATGTCATATTAATTAATAATTTTAATTTTAGATATCTTCCATTAACAATTCATGAGTTAGGTTGGTTACCGCCACTTTGATATAATAAAATTATGTACATTTTTAAGACTGAATATTACTCGTTATAACGTTAAAGGAAAATATCGTGAGGAAACTTGTATGTGAACCTTGTCAATCCGTATTCAAGCAGCGTGGTACACTATGGCGTTAACATTTTAAATCTTGAAACTTTTAAAAAATGTTACGTAATTTCTACTTTTCCTTTATATTTATACAAATTGTATAGCTTTATGAGTTGGAGAACACAATAAAATGTTGATTTCAAAATACACAAAGAGAACTTTGACGTGCAATGTTTGTATTTTATTACCGTTGGGAATAACTTAAAATGTTAGCAATCAGTACTATAAAAATAAACATTCAGTTATGTCAAAGATAAACTCATTATACATATGTTAATATGATTGTCAACCCTAGTTCCAGGTGACCGAGGGTGATGGACGTAATATGAACTGTATATTTTCATATACATATATGTTTTATCATAAAAATCATTTAAAATCACGTAATTACAAAATTTTGTAACCTAAAAAGCGTTTTGCAATATTAACTCGATTTTATTGTGCTGTGTTTGATGTTTGATGATGAACTAGTTTCTTTTGTATATACAATTTTTATTTAACATTCCTGCTACATTAATAATAACTACTATCCCTCCCTGATGACATTATGAGTAATTTGTTGTCTCAACGTGAGATACGTCTTATTCAAGAACCGAGTTAAAATCGCGAGAACCTTATCATTTTTTTGGACAACAATGAAACATCAGACAATTCCTTAAATGTTTGTCATTATGTGTTTTGAAGCGGCAAATCGTAAGCTGGTCGTAGTCGTGTCGCAGTAGACAACACTAAAGGTTCCCGGTTGATCTTTAGATTTATTTTATAGCTCGCGCCGTGAGCGAGTGATTGATAATATTGTGATGCGTATACAAGTCGCTTTGGTCCCTTTGCCCTCTTCAAAGGGAACTGGGGCTGAACATGTCTGTTCTGTGTCCCTTTCTATTTGTTGGTTTCATTCAACAATTCCGCAATAGTCTTGTTTGATAGGTATTTATGGTATTCGAAGATTTTCTATTGTGTTTTTATTTGTTTGATGTAGTTAGGGGTTTTTATGTATTATGTAGGCTATTACATAATTATAATTTTGCATGTTAGACTTCGTATCTTAACTTGTGAAACATAAAGGTGGGCTCGGACTGAGAATTTCCATCGTCTGCGTTACGTACAAAACTGTTTTATCCCTTTAGCTTTCAAACCAAATACATTGTTAATATAATCAGCAACGCAGACGAAGTCGCGGGTATCAGTTAGTGATTGCTAAATTTTTAACATAACACATCAAAATCTTCCGTCCATAACGAACATAATATATTCTTTTGTGGTGTACTTCACAGTTGAAGCGGATGTTACGATATATCTTAAAATATTCAAAATATTCCTTCTATGTACAATAGCAGATAAAATATATGGGTGTCTAGTATGGGTAATAATACACCCAGTGTATCAATGTGCCGTGTACAAAAGATACTTCGGGATACCTCATAAAGATAACTATCTCAATAGTGGAACAATATTTTTAATCAGCTTATTATAAACGTGTGGTGAGATGGTAACAACTTAATGCCAGTGTTGGGAGTACATTATAGACAAATATAATATATATTGTTAGCTGCTTAGCAATTGCGATGTAGGTTCGAGATTAAAGATTTGGCTTTCAAAGCAACAAACATATTATTATTAATTTTAGAAAGCGTTACGCTGTTCGAGTTCATGGCTCCTGAACAACAAATCATAATGTTATAGTAATCGAACCTGGGACTCCGCGCTAAGTAACGATACGACGTTGCTTTGGTTAGGTTGTGATAATAAATGTATTGTTAAAAGGTGCGCCACGCATTAAAGGCTAGATACTTTATTTGCTTTATATGGCAAGTTAGAGCACCGCGGAAGCTATTTATTATTGCCTTTTACGGAAAAAGTATGAAACCATTTGAAATCTTTGTCGCTTGGGAGAACATATATTATACTCGTGAGTTCAGATTTTTAAATTACAAAACAATTTTTAATTTTAGTTACATAAATAAAGATAATTAAAAATCAATTTCTATTAATTTTAAGTATTTCTGCGAAAATACAAAAAATATGAGATTTAAAAATCGTTATTAATATTACGAGTTACAAAGAATTCACTTAGTATATGAGTCTTTTACACAGTGATGATTTAAATAATAATCTACGTACAATTTAATATAATCGTACAAGATTAGGGCTTAATAAAGTGAATTAGTTAAATGACGCAACTTATTAGTATCTGGGAGTACTTGGGAGTGTACCTACTACACTCGTCTGCCTATCTCTTCAGGGATTACAGGTGTGATGTTTCGTGAAGTTACTTATTAGTACCAATAAAGCAAATATATAAATTGGGACAGTATGACAATGAGACAGCAAGAGGGTAGATGGTGAACGAAGTTTTGATCAAGAGTGGTTGAATGCGGCGTTATAGGCAACTAAAATATTGTTTTCGTTTGCGTTTACTGAGTTTTACAAAGTATTTAGTCTTAATTATGACACATTAAAAAAAACATCTATCAACGCAGTAATCATACATGTTTTGTTACCGATTAACTTATCTGTTTTTTTTTTATTTCCACCCATGTTCGACCAGCAATAAATCCTTCTGTATCATTCGTCTAATGGACTCGCAAAACCACCAACAATGCTCGAACAAAAACATCGACGCCGTATTTTATTATCTGTGTGTGTTCTATTGTCTAGTCTGAATTCCTTTCTGTTTTCAAAAGATTACCGTTTTAATAGCAGCCAGGATCTACCTGGGGTTGTTCCAACGAGATTATGTATTTGCTCTTATGGGATTTAAGTAGTTTTGCTCAACGAGTGTGTTCTGGTGTCTTCATTACAACGGTAAACGCACATCGATATCATCATAGGTTGTACAATTATACCATTAAAATATTGTTGCAATCATATTTTTTTATATTCCAGAGCTATTACAAATTTTATAACAGAGTTCTGTAATACATATTAAAGTAAATAAAAGTGCAAGAAGCGTATATCTTATTTTCGAGTAATTCATCTTTTTCATCAATTATTAGGTTGTAATCCACTGTTGGCCATGTAGGTACCTCCCAAAATGAAGACCAGCACATACTAACATCGATTTATTCTGTCCAGTTAGTAATAAATTCTTCCGGGCTGTGTTACATCACTCAAAAAAATTAAAATGAAAAATAAAAACCAAATTAAAAGCAAAATGGGAGTACAAAAATAAAAGAATGTCCTTATCTGAATTTCCGCTAACGACCCACCAGTTACAAAAGGAACTGCAAGTGGCGAGGAATGCTCTAATTCCGTTCCAGAAAACTGCAGATAAGGGGTTATTTACAACTGTATGTTTGTCAGAGTTATCTCAGCAGCCGACTTGGCACGCAGTCAGCCCACTACATGAATATGGAGCGACACACTAAAAACGTGCCAATACCATTTTGTAAACACATGTACTCTATTGCTGGAAATGGCCACATTTTTGCTGTAACAAAAATAATTGTTATAGCAGCAAATTTGGTCATAGTCGACCTAACCTAACCTAACCTGACCTAACCTAACCTAACTTAACCTAACCTAATTGTCTAATCTAAATAATCTTCCTACCTACATTCCTAGGATAGAAATGAAAGTGGGAATACTCAATGTTTACTACTGGTACATTTATTCATCCTAGCAAACTAGCATACTGGAAACCTCATAGTGAGAGGTTATCATCTTCTATTTGCAACATCCGAGTGATGGCCAAAGCGTTCCCAGCTTTGAAGAACAGCTCTCTTTGCAAATTCCTGGAAGAAGTCCTCAAATGAAAACTAGTGAATATTCGAAATTCGATGATTTTGATTTGATTTTTAGAGTTTGTTCTAAAAAAGTTGGTGTGTATCAGGTATAATAGTGTTAGTAGATGTTTGACCGTTGAATATAATTCAAAATAGGAACCAGACATAACAGACCGCAACATCTCTGGTTTGAATACGCGCTACAACCATATATTCCTGCTCATTTGTTTTTGTATGATATCCATAGAGTAATAAAAATATAGAGAAAAGCAAGAGAAAAAAAACAATTATATTAACTACGCTACTTATATAACACGTAACATACTTAACGTCTCCGAATGGGTAGGTAGAGCGGGATACTACAGCCCCACGTAGGGTTAAAGTATTTATTTAATGACTCATTGAAACTCAAATACACACATGTTTTTATTGATTTGAAATCATGTGTATTATAAAATTAAACACGGGCATAAATCTGAGTAATAAGAGATATATTTCTTCAGTTTGTGCTGCAGTTGTTGATAATATTTGTGTCCGGTATAACTAAACAAACGAGTTGGAGAGTAACAATTTAAATATTTCAAGATAATCGCATCTGTACGTTACCTTATCTGTGCGCTGCTGAGGTGTTTATCCGCTAATGATCCAAGACAGCTCGCTTTGAATAGCTCGTTGCGATTCTGAACACCGCTGTGCTAGCGACAGCACGTGGGTTTGCCTCCATTTTTAGGTTAACGCATGGTCATTTATAGTTCAATATCAGTAACCTACCACTGCATCTACTTACATGTATTCATATTGTATAATATAATCGCTCATAATCTTTCTAGTTGCCAATCTATTACTCCATCACCAAAAAGATTTTAAATTCATATGGCTTTTCCCATTATAAAGCGTACAAAAAACAATAAGCATTAATTGAACGTGAATATTTGGCATTTTTTGCTTTCTGCCTACCGCGTAAGGGGGCTGGCTTGAAGATTTAATAATAATAATGAGGACCGTCATATAATGCCATCATTCGTTCACTGGTTATCATTCACTCACTGGTTTTAAGCATTGCTCAGGTTACATTAGATCGGGAAAAAAGGTATCAGAAAAAGCTCCAAGCACTATATAAGAATAAGAAAACATCATTTGTTCTGTTGCAGTACGACTTGAATCAGCTAATGACATACATGACAGCTTATCTCGTATCCAGTATTGATGTAATTTTCTTACAAATGGACTAAACTATTTCAGAGTATACTTCGCATTGTTTGGAATAAATTTATATACAATCTCATGTCTTTTTATTATTTAGGTAGTCTTTGGTCTCATAATAAGCTTCACTAACTTTTTAAATATTTGAAAAGGTTGGTAAGTTTTGTCAAGCATTTCATAACATAATATCGTGGTCTTGTTAAGAGAAACGAATTAATATTTAATATTGAATGAAGTGATGTCCAGACATCTACGTAGTACATAGACTCTACAACTTTGTCGTATATCTAGTCCTTAGTAATTCTGAACTAAGTCTAGAATAATTATAGATACAATGGCATCCCAACATCTCAATTATGTGGCCAAGAATGGCAACGCGCTTGCAATTGACTTGCCATGTATAAATGGCATCTAAATGTTTTATCAATAGGGTTGCCAGATGACTAAAAAATTTTCTGAATTTAAAATGTAGAAATGATTTATCTACTTGATGAGACAGGAGACATGCAACATAATATACGATGAATAAATGAAATACAATAAAGATAAATTTTTGATTTTGGCGGAATCCTTATCCTATTTATTATGTTTATGGTTTCTGCAAGCATTCAACATCCGGTCATCACATAAGCATGGGGATTTATAACTAAATTAAAATCTAAATATTAGTAGTAACATAACTGAAAGATAGTATTTGTGCATTTTGATTCTAAATCCATATAATATATGTAAATGAGCAGAATAAACTCTGAAAATGCGCCCAAACTTGCAAGTGCCATCCCCATTTGAAGTTTGGATATTCATAGCCCATCGCTTATAAGGAGAGCCATAAAATGTAACGAGTGTAATAATGAAATGTGCGAAATATTTGCCGGAACATTACTTTTTGTATAATTGCACTTTTCACATACCCATTTTACTTCGCACTTGGGTAGATAGGGGTCGTTTTATTTATTAATATAAAATTATATTTGTATACAAATTCAACAATGTCAAGACTTATTTACTAGATCTAAAAACTAAATCTTGTCCCTTAAGAATACGAATAAGAGACGGTTAAAGAAACATTTTTCATATTTCGTTTCCACAGTGGAACGCTGTATTCTAATCCATTCTGGTATGACGACCATTTGTGACCTATTCCTAAATACCTTCCACACGGAGAGACTATCCCTGTCAATAAAGTGGTAAATGATGATGGTGGTAAATATGTTGATGATAATAATGATAATGATATTGATTGTTATTGAATTGTGTGGACAACGTATGGTGTAGAAAAATATCGCCTTAAATCTATTCATGATGACGGGAGATCCGACTATAACAGTGGAGTAACGACGCATTATTTTGAACATATTTCAGTGCTTGATATTTCTGATTTTCTGAGCCAGTTTCTGACCAGTTTGTTACAATAGGGAGTCTGTGGCCTAAAGTTTAGCTCAAGCTCAGCATAAGCTGGACATCAATGTCCAGCTGGACTTTCCGCTCAAGTATAAAGCGGAAGACATCCTCCAAATATTAGAACCCACAAAACAGATGCCACTTCGTTTTCAAAAAGAGTTCTAATAACGTTAGCCTGTCCTTATTGTTTGTAACGTCCAACTACGGTTATTACCTACTTGAATAGGCCGAAGTCTTTTCATTAATTTCAATTTCATTCCCCGCGGAAGTTATAACTCATTCATTTGTTTGTATGGACGGCTCTTCAGAGAAATGTCCTTTTGTGCGGTGGTTGTTTGGAAGTGTTACGAATAGTGGTACCTATTGCCCACGCATTTAAATACGATAATCGTTTGTATTACATGGAAATGTCTGATTTTTTGTTAGATTGACATCGTTAATGTTAATGTGACAATATAATTGATTTAAGAAGGCCCCGGCCGCCCACTCGGCGATGTTTGTACGCCTTTTTTTCCGGACATATCGTACGATTTGTTTGCTCTACCAGTTTTATGTGTTTATATGTTTTTTGTTTTGGTTTTGGACGCTCGCTGCGAATGTGGCCTTCATTGTCGCTGACAGATCGAGACGCTCCGTCAAGATTTATTTTGTATTGACGAATGCATTTCGCCCACGGCTTCGAACGTCTTACATACGTCTACATGTGTATTTCGATAGTCCTATTGGATATCGAATGTCTTCTTAGTGTTAAGACGTTATAACTTATAGTACCTATGAGTTTTGTTTTGTGTTCTTTTTATTTTATTGGTGCCAGAGAATGTCTTACGTTCTTAAGTTATTTTTATTTATAAGTTTTTTGATTTTATTCTGTGGAAAATATGGTGTCATGGTAAAACAATACTAATTTTGATTTTATATTAGTACCTTCGTCTCCTATACCTATTTTATTTTTAAATTATACTTTCGTTTGCGTTAATTTGTTTTTCGTTTTTAGTTTGCACCTATCATAGCTTGCATCTTACGGTTTTACTTATGTGAAATAATATTTTCAGTACTTATCTACAGAATTGTCTACTGTTATAATAGTTTTTTTTTCATTTCATTGTTCATTAAGTATTGTTTACACAAGGTCTTTTTCATAAAGAACGATAAAATGTACTTTGTTACCACTCCATAATCTTTCATATAAATTTTCGCATATTAACTACAAAAATGTCAAACTTTCACCTTCACAATCTTAAAAAATGACTTCAGCCAGCTAGTAAGCCAGCCTGTTTTCTTTTATAAATAAAAATAACTATTTTGTACACGTTGGTGTAATTTAGTCAAAAACTAAACGAATTATATAAAAGATGTATTTATAACATGTCACTTTATGTATGTATGTCACTGTCACTAGTCGTCACTGACGACTTTAAAGCTTTAATCGCCACATCAAAGTACAGAATGATGCTGTCAATTTTGTTACAAAACATCAATAAAATATGATAAAAAGGTATCGATGTTCCCTATTGTCATAGCGAGTCACTAACGGGTGATAAGGTGTCTTTGGTACTAAGCATTTGCCGCGCTTAATCGCTAATGCCGCGACTTCACTGCTATCAGCGGGAGCTCATGAAGGAGTTCCTAGAATCCTAAAAGATAATATACGACTTAAGTTATTTAATAATATACATAATATGTATATAGACACTCACGAAACACTTCATAGTAAAACATTACTGCCGCTCTTCTTTTAACGTACGTTAGAACTTCAGAAGTGTACGAAATAGTTACGTATTAACCCGTCGTGTCTATAATTAAACTACAATATATATTTAACCCTATCGTGTAACGTTACTCGTAGCTCGGCTGCGTCAAAAAACATTTAACGACTGCGTCACAAAACACGTCGTAAATCGTAACGCGACCGCCGCCAGCGGCCGCACAAATAAACTTAGCGTAGAGTAGCGTTCACACAAATGTGTAACGTAATAAAATGTATTAAAAAGATAACGATATAATTCTCAAGCATCGCGAGAATTCTCATAGCGTATTTGATTCGCTTGTAACACTTAGTTTAAGATTTATAATAAGAGTTACGTACGTGAATGATAAGTTGGACAACATTTTGTATAGAAACATCTCTGGAATACCTATGGTACATGTACACGTGATTGGCTGGAAGGTAGAATTACCATAATTGTAATAATGATATTACCATATCAATAGATAGATCATCAAGTAGTCTTAGTAGACGTGGCAAGTCAAGGAGAAGGTGCGATGGTGCTCATTAGGGGACTCATATGTCCAGCAGTGGAGAGGCTAATAATGATGACAATAAATTACCCTTATTTATTTATTGAAATAAACAGGCCTGTTAATTATGGGCAAGGGTGCGTAATAGGTGAGCTATTCGACATGTATTGAAATTACGTAACATCACTCCTCTGCCAGTATTGCCAGTAAATCATTTCCTCAATACTAATTTAGCTACTGTGACCGAGGCCTTACCTTTCAACCTGAACATATAATAGTAACGTTCAGGAGCGATTTACGAGTGATATTGGAACTGGAATCAGTAAACAAATGCCAGTATTTCATAACGTCTCGCCTGGACTTCCGGTTTGTTCGTATGGTGATGTCTTAGAAATACGATTGGCTGTTATTATGAAAATGTTCGTAGATACTCTACTAAAATATTGCTGCATCTTACTTCTGGAAATTTTATTTTTGTTTATTTATTAAGAAGTTTTCTTTAAAATTGAAGTCTAGAATGTATAGTTATAAAAAAAACGTACTTATTTGAATTCTTTTCGAAGT
>DWFV01001061.1:0-12037 GCA_018246775.1 Parelbella machaon machaon
TCAGTGTTTATTGGTCGATACTCAAACGTAAGGGTATCGAAGTCAGGAAGCGCTGCTGCTCAGCCGTAACTCAATGCCAATGTTGTAACCGAAAGCAGCATGTAACTCACTGCAAGGCGGTATCCCCGCGCTCGCCGCCTCCCTCCTCGATCTTTTCCTGCAGTTTAGTGCACTCAGCTTCGTAGCGGCCCAGTTCTGCGGCCGCTTCCGTAGTATCATTATCCAATTCCTGCACTTCGCTCCAATAGTACTCATTCTCCAGGTTTTCCTTCGTTTTCTCCATCTCCGCCTGCGACTCCATGAGCTTGTATAAAGAATCCCATTTGTTGTACTCTGTTTCTAAGTTTTCGAACGCCTGAAACCCGGTTAAGGTTCGTTTTTAAGATCGTTCATTTAAAAACAAAGTAATTTCAAATCAATCCCATTTTTTTTCAATTCATAGCAGACTTTCTGTAAAGTATAGATAATAACATTAATTCCAAATATTGTTTAAAACAAAATGTGTCACTTAGCTCGCCGCTTTATAGGTAACAATAACTCACAGTGCACCGTACTGCCCTGTCAACATTATCATCATCATCATCATGAACTCTGTTTCTCAATTAGTTGTTAGTGACACCTGCCAAGTACCGATTGGCAGACTTCTCACACATTAAAGAATATTATGGAGAATTCTAAGATATGCAGATCTCGTAATATATTCTTAAATCGTTCCAGAATGAAATGTCCAACGTTCTCCGAATAGCAATATTTTCTTAGGATAAGCAAGATTTCTATTTTAGCACATTTGTGTTTAAAAGAGAAGTATTTGCAGGTTGAATAATAACACAGGTTAAATAAAGCGCAATAACAACTAAAACAGATTGTTTAACACACAGAACGTCGTGGTTGAGAATATACTGAAATAATTCGTTTCACTGGTTTATTGTTACCGCGCAGACACAATGCCCCGCTGAAGTTTCTTTACTTCGCAATTGTTAATAATTTGTCTTCCGTTCGTTGCCCGGCAGCTTACATGTACTCATACATGCCGCACCCTCTCCCCTAAATAACTGTGTAACGAATGCATAACAACACGTACTCTCTTCTTCGTCTGGTATATTGTGTTTGTCTCTGCACACAACTTGAGGGCCTCCATGTAATTATTTTCAGTCGCTTCCAAATTCGTTGCTGTCCTGAAAAACGCGTACATTTCGTCCTCTCTGCTTTTGAAAAAACTTTGCGCACGGCCCTGACACAAAACGGATATAGGGTTTGATACTTGGATGTTGTGCGCGGTCGCTATGTCTTGTACTTCCCTAAATGCTCTCGACTTCACTTGACCTAAGAGAAACGAATATACATGTCCAATAAAAATTATTTACAAAATATTGCAATAATAATGTTCCAAACATGGAAGTGGAAAAGTTCGAAATGTAACCGCTATATGAAGATGCAAAATAAGTAATTAATTATACATACATATGTATAACAAATGGAAAATATCTATAAGTTACTTCATTTTTTGTATTCTAAATATTTATAAACACTAATATCTACCCATGAGGGTATTGTAACTATGAAGTTACAACAGTAATATTGAATGCATTTTATTTAATAGCCATTTTCAACAAATTACATTAAAGTTACAATTTCGAATGTGTCAAGAGAAACCTTGAGCACATATCAGATTAAAATACATATATAGTAAATGAACTAAGTTCATTTATTAAATTGAAAATTTTTCACTATTCTGTACCTGGACAGGAAGAAGTGACAGATTACATAAGGGGCAGGTGTTTCATATTTCTTATTTGCAATATTGAAATTAAATGAAAATATTTACCAGTGTGTGACTTCACTTCATAAGAAGAACCACCAGAATCATTAAAGCTGTGTACAATGGTGATCGAGTCCCCGTAAATGTCATGTTTAAATGAAAAGCGGCTTGAATTTTTAATTTTTATTTCCACTGACGCCGACTTCTTGCCAGTCTTGACGAAAGCTTAAACATTGTTTATAATTAGTTAATGTTTCGAACTCATTGTACAGTTTGAGATGTTAATAAAGTCTACAATGCACTTTTTAGTGTTCACTCACAGGACATTGGCTTCACTTCCGAAGGAACCACAGTAACAAAACACTTGTAAATTAGACAAAAATTGTCATTTAACAAAATGCCAATCACATCCGACAATACTTGACACAACAATTTCAGTGTGCTAATGATTCTCAGCTGTAAGCGTTGTATACATTACTCATATAAATGTTTAAGTATCTATATAAGTTGATATTAATATGAGTATTCTATAAATGGGTCATTTCCGACTCAAGTATCTCAAAAACACTATCTTACAGCAAATAGTTCAGATAATTTGAAATCAAAATTATTCTATAAGTCTTATAATATTATAATGGAAAATAATTATGATTTCAAACTTTCTGAATTGTTTTCTGAGAGATAGCGTTTTTGAGATATTACAATCTAGTTGCAAATGAGCAATATAATATTTGTCTAGTCCATTGGTGCAGTGGTTAGTGAATCCAGCTATTGAATATAGACTATAGACTCACTATAGTACATATTAGGAACAGAGTAAATCATATGGTTTTGAAATAACAGTACATAGGAAAAATTCCATATCATGTTATTAAATAGAATGCCTCATTGGTTGAGCGGTTGCAAGTGGGACTACCGATCGCGATGTCCCAGGTTCTAATCCCAGGTCAGGTATTATTGGATTTATCTAATTTAGATTTTCTAGGAGTGTCTCAAAGTGTGAATCAGTGCCCAATGTATGGTAATAGACTCCCCACCCACCCATTGTGGGACTTTAAATATAACTGGTGAAACATGGAAGTGTACTATACTCCACTACCTACCCCTTCAGGGATTACAGGTGTGATGTTACTTAATATTTGTTTGTTATGTATAAAAAACATCCATGAATTATGGAAATAAGGTTAAAAATAGGTACATACTTGCCAAATTCGTTCCTCTATCTGTGACTCCTGTTCTTCCCCCGAATCCGATCACTAAGGCGTTAATGAATGCACTTTTACCACTTCCATTATGGCCAATCAAAAAATTTACGTTCTTATTGAAGTCGATGCTATAATTATCATGACAATAAATATTTTGCAAACGGATACTCAGAATAATCCCATCTAAGCTTTCATAAGTGTCTGCTAATGCCATTGTTTAAGATTGCATTATACGAACAATTTAAACCCTTACATCAACCTAGAATAAGGAAAAATGGCATTTAAATTTCTGTAACAAATGAAACTTTTACGATTTCTGAGGATCCATTAAAACAAAGTATCTTACCTATTGGAGGTGTCAGCAGTGAACTAAGGATCCCCGTTAAATATATTCATAATGATTTTTCCTAATTTATTTATGTATTGAATGTACTACACATCAAATTGTGTCCACAATATGCCTGTAAACGAATCGCAGATGTTATCTTTAACAGATTGATAACCGCTTATATTTTTGTTTGGAGTTTAGGTGTATACTTCAAGTTCCAGCGGCCAATATAATTATTATTATTATACATTTTTACACACAACTGTATAAAGTTACTTACCATACAACACTAAACGATAACTCGGCAATATAAAAAAATTATATTTAACAACAAAACAGACTTAGGTTAAACCGAAAACCGAACGTACCAAATAAAAAGTTAGTCTTGTTTTGAAAATACTAGAAAGTGAACGAAATGTTTGAATTTGACGTTTGATATCTTGCGCGCCAACTAAAGATAATAGAGGCCGCATTTGCTGGCAACTTCACTCGATATATGATCCTTATACAGCAAACAGAATGAATATATGTTTTTAATTAGTTACTTTCTGAAAAAATTCGACAACCTTTTAATTAGAAAGTATTTGTGAATTTGACAAAGTCTCAGTTTAATGAAATCATATTTACCAAATAATAGGTTAGAATTGACAAAAAATTACAAAACTCTGTACAAAATTCATAATAGTGTAGCCAGTAAAATTTTGAACTATGTTTTCAACATTTTACTACTTGAAAGCTTTTATACCGTGGTTTCTAATTTTTAACTTTATGTATTTCAAATATTAATTAACCTTGAGCAAGATTCACGTTTATACAACATACTATCCGATAGTATATACATATATACTATCCGGTTACGGTTATTTTCCGGACAATAGAAAAAATAAAACAACATTTATTTATAATTGTTTTTGAAAGTTTAAGTTCGTAATATACCTTTCAAAATGTTTATTTATACATACTGATATGACATGTTTATATTCTGCTGCAGTAAATTAAAATAACGAAATATTATATGCTGGCAACCTTAAATACAAACGCCATATTTTTCACTATAAGGATACTAATTGCTGATTCAGAACTCAGAATAAATAGTCGATTGCTTTGTTTCGTATTATATTAAAAACTTCATTGAAGATAACGCCAACCAATTTGAAGGATATAAGATAACGAAATTTTTATTTGTCCAGCTCGCCATAAACTACTTTCAAGGTAAACGACTATGTGAAATTAACGACAATAATTTAATGTTTTGTTACAGCTAGTGTATATGCCTCTAAGAGCTAATGAACTAAAAACCAAGTGTATTTTATGTATAATGTTACTTTTAAGTTATCATCGAAATATGTTATGAGTAATAATTGAAAGTAAAACCATTGCACTGTTTTAAACTTCCCTACCTACGAAATATGCATAATACGAATTCGAGGGTACATAAACGGGATATTCTCCTTTAGTCCTTGAGAGTTCGGTGTGATATACTATTTCGATATCAGATAATAACTCTAAAAAGAAGGTTGATTCAGTGATTTAAATCACTTCAACTGTAAGTTACTGTTGACAATTTGTCATATAAAATTACTTAATTTTTTCACATAATAGGTTTACGGAGTGCGACATTTTTCAGCTTAAGTAGTCTTGTTATTAGGAAATAATTAGTGCAAATAAATGTTACAGCAATAAATTTAAGCTGTTGCCTTTGAATTATAATTTCTGCTTTCTTAGCTGTTAGAAAGTCTGATTTCGGAATTTATGGTATTCTGCTATTATATGAGCACAAGTATTGCTTCTGTATCGGAGTGTAAAAGATTTTTCTTTGTAGGTATACATTTATATGTATATGTGTATTTTAACAATTCTCTGATTACCATAACACAGGCTCTCTTGATGCTTTCTTTGGCACTGGGTTGGATTGTGGTGTGATGTTCCCTCATATTGTTAGTACTGTTTCAGTGTTACAAATTATGTATTTATGAAATTAAATTATTTAATGTATCATCATCATCAGCCTACTCCCACCCACTGCTGGACATAATCCTCTCCACAGCAAGCCATTGAGCTTGATCTTCAGCTCAATGTATACAAATCTTGAAATTCAAACAATACTTATTGTCATAGATTATGTTTCACTTAATTGTAGATCTGTAGTGTTTTTTTATATAACTAGCTCTTATTAAATTAGTCCAACACTGTAGTAACATATAAAAAAACATTGTTATCAAAACACAAATTTGTAAATATCAATTTTTAACCACAGTGTAATTGCTATTAGAAAACGTTTAAAAATACGTAACTTCTAAAAAATATCATGCCTGTAATGCCCGAAGAGGTAGGCAGAAGAGTGTAGTACACTCCCACATTTCACCAGTTACGTTTAAGTCCCATGGAATAGGTAGTGAGCCTATTGCCATGCACCAGGCACAATTCCAGACTCAGAGTCACTACTAGAAATTCTGAATTAGAAATATCTAATAGCACCTGACCTGGGACTTGAACCCAGGACTGCTTGCTCCACACTCGACCAACAAGGCAGTCGTTTAAAACAAGCTGTTTGTTTAAAAATAAATGTTGAAATATTAAATTTATAATGTCTTTCTCATAACTGCAAATAACAAACTCTCCTCTGTCTTTTGTGTAAGTGAGGGATCAAAATATCCAGTATAGTTATAGATATAAAGTTAAAAGTTTCGGGTTTTCTGTTTTTTTTTTAAAAATAGAAATTTTTCAAAGGCATCAAGAAACACTATTGACAAATTGGGTTTAATTTATTCTATTTATTTAGAATTACAGTTTTAGTGTTATACTTTCATATTTCTGTTGAGTAATTAGTGTTTGTTCAGTGACAAGGTACCCATTTTTAATATGCTTTAATTTTTCTTATTTGTGAATGAATGAAATAATTGGATATATATAACATCACACCTTATTTCCCTAAAGGGGTAGCCAAAAGACTAGAATGTAGGCAGATAAATAAATATCATTACTCATTGTATTATGCAATATCAGTAAATACAATACTGCTTAGAATACATGTCACTAATTTGCTACTAGGGTGTAATATCTCAAACTGTTTTAAGTAAGATATTGTTTTTGAGATGTTGCGCTCTAGTCGCAAATGAGTGATGTGTAAATATTTCATCAATGACTTTTCTTATTTTTGTTTTCAAATGATTCATAGCAATTGGATTCTGAAAAAAATTATAAATTGTCTGTTTTTTTTCTTATTATTATTTATTTATTTTTCTTTATTATTCTTATTGTCTGTTTTATTGTTTATGTCTTTATTATTCTTATTGTCTGTTTTTTTAACTATATATTCTTACCCATTGATCTTGGACAATATTTTTATTTTTGTATCTATTGTACTTTCACCACCTTCAGTCTTAATGATAGCTCAGTTGTTAAGATCATTATTAACAGATTTGGAAAAATTGAAAAAAAAAGCCTCTTGGAAAACTTTACATTGTTAAAAATATTACAACAAAGATAGACAGTTGAATTAGAATAAAAAGAAACAACTAACATTCATCCTGGTGATGAAATCGACATATGTTTAGTGTGGTAAAAAATTAAGTTAAAAAACATTGCTCTCACTTGGACAAATGACAACGGTAATATTGAATCAATTTGTTTCAGCTACAGGATGAGTGACTCTCCCGATCAGAACGAACCACCAAAAGATGTAAGTTTCAGTTGCAATTGAACTATCTTCAGAATACTTCTTGAACTGGGTGATGCTGGGCTCCAATTATGTTTTTTTTTTCACAAGATAACATCACGCCTGTATTTATCCAAAAAGTTAGGCAGAGGAGAGTAGTGGCTCCACTTTTGACCAATTTTGTTATATATTCCAACTAATAAGAAGTGAGCCTATTGCAATACTCCAAGCACAAATCCAGACTGCTACTGCTTGGAATCATAAATGAAAAAAAAAACCGTAATACTTTGTCTGAACCGAGGAAAGAACACAGGACCTCCTGCTCAGCAGATGTGATACCACCACTAGACCAACAGAAGTTATTCATGTTCATAAAATAGTGCAAAGAGAAAAATAAGATTTCATAAAATGTAATCATTGTTAAATCAATTATTTACAGCCGAAGGAGTTGGAAAAACTAGAAGAGGCTAAGCTAAAAGCCAAATTTCCGAATGCAATGCTGGGCAGAGGACCAGGTGGCCATTCTGCTTTCTTACAAAAAAGGCTAGCAAAAGGAGTAAGTTTTTTGTAATTGTTTACCTTTATGTATTTGTTAGCAAGCAATGTTATTAATAAAGAAATATGTATCTTAAATATATATCTTATGTGTCATGTCTGCAATCCCCGAAGGGGTAGGCAGAGGAGTGTCGAACACTCCTGTGTTTCAAAGATTATGTTATATGTCCCACCAAGAGATCCTATGGAACCTGTCGCCCTACACATACATCGGGCACAAATCCACATTCCGAGCTATTATAAACCACTAGTATGAATTTCAAGTTAAAAAATCCAATAGTACCTGATCTGGGGGTAGAACCCAGGACCTCTTGATCAGCAGTTGTGTTTGCATCACTCTAGCAATGATACAATCAACAAATGTTTAAATAAGAACATAGTTATTTTAGTGCCATAAGCACATGTAACTATAAAGACATGTCATAATGTTAAAAATTTATTTGATTTTACAGCAAAAATTCTTTGACTCTGGCGATTATCAAATGGCAAAGCAACGTCCAGGCAACTTGTCTGCGCCTTTCAAAGCGCCAGCAGCGCCAGCCAAACTGCCCACCGGCGATGCCATACCAACGCCAGACACAGTGCCGCTACGCAAGACATCTATCATCCAGCCCAAGTTTCAGCCCCCCAGCCAAACTTCCTAGCCGAGTCATTACCTTTTGAATAGTTCATTGACCACATGCACAGACAAGCACCCCACATCCATTGCTGTTATGTATCTTATCAGATGGTTCCAGGATAGAATCAATTAAAATCAAAGAAATTTCAACTGAAAAAAAAAGTAAAAAATTTATAACCAAGAACTGATTACCAGACATTCATAATATAGTTGTATCACACATAGTAGTGAAGCCGGTACATATATAATCATATGTATCACACATTTTAAAGCATTTGTTTGAAACAGAACTGTTCACTGTAATAATTCCATTGAGTAGATTAGTTTCTGTATATCACTATACTACTGATGCTTGATGTCAACACCTCATAACCACATTGAAGCTTGAGGAGCGACATATAATTTATCGTAACAATTGAATAATGAATTGGCTTTGTTATGTTTAACATAATATTTCCATAACATTGTTTAATTCTGCTTTTTGTGTTACTATGTCATCGTTTTTACTTAGATTAGCATGGTATTTTTCTAACATAATTTTTATTGTCATCATATTTCCAATGTTAGAATGTTTGATGTGATTTTTCAATCTCAAAATATCATCTCTTCTATTATATCCCGCTACTATTTCAGCAAATTCCTTTTAAAACGAAGTCGTGTTAAGCTATTGAAAATGGAGGTGACAATATTATTTGTGTGAATAATGCGAGTATATTTTTATAATTGCAAGTAACTTTTATAACTTGGTTCACTTATTCTAGCTTTATTATGTAGCATTTCAAGCAAGCAGGTGAAGAGAAAATGTTTGCAAAAAATATTTATGTACAACGATATGAGGCTTATTTGAGCTTCAACCTCACATGCATTGAAATGGTATTTGTTCATAAGATTTTCATTTGACAATATACCATATTATAATCGACATGTAGCATATCACAAACATTTTGGAGTTGCAAATCAATTACACCCAGCCAGTGTGGTGTGATCATGAATGCCACATGGAACAAACTAAATACTAATTAAACATGTTGTCACTATTGAGAGTTAAGATAATGTGTATATGTGTGCATGAGTATGTATGCATGAGTGATATAATTAGATGTATAATATAAATAATTGGACTGCTTCACATCACCTGAGCTTTTTGTGATGCAGATGTTAAAATATAATTTTCACAGTTTATTCAGTCATTAAAAATATAAATGCATGTGAGTACAGTTTTTGTTACACATATTATACAGTGATAGTGTTGTCTTTAGAGAATTTGAATTAGAGAGACTGCATAGTAAGACCCTAGAAATAATGTCACGGTCATTGTAGTTTATCACCTGTCTTTGTAAATAGCCATACAGAATAATGGAAAAATTGTTGGCTTTCATAAAAAATATGCTTGTGTATCTAACCCATAAACAGGTTTACTGTAGAATTATTTTTAGTCTCAGTTAATTTTTTCAATTGCCATTAGGAAATTAAGCTTCAGTTGAAAAACAAACTGTACATAAATATTGTAACTACTTAAGCGAAAAGTGATCTTAATGTAAAATGCAGGGCTTAGATTTTTCTATATTCATTTGGATACTATGTTCTGCTTCAGAACTCAATATTGTGATTGTATATTTTATTTTTGGGTAGTTGTGAAACATTTCATTCCATGATTCAATGTATAGTATCGTAAATACAAATGTTCATAAGGTCAAATTAAGGGTTTAAAGTGTACCACATGATAATACAAGCAAAGTAGGCATTTTGAATATTAGTAGGAGTACAAAAATCCAGTTTGACGAAATTTGAAAATGTTAACTTATGGAATATATATCCGCATACCTATCACGAGATTGAGAAGTAAATGTATAGATAAATTTATGATATGCTCAATGTTATCATGCTCCAAAGCATTGTTACGTAGTGCAACTGCTGTCAAGTGTATAATAACCATATGTAACAATAGAACAAGTATGTAAACATGAAATGCTGCTCATCTGTGCCACCTTGCTGCAAAGCGACTAACATGTATCCACTATGCACTCTTTGGTATGTTAAAACAATGTGTCCACACTTGACACAAGACAGTGTAAAAAATAAGTTACTGTTAGTTATTTAAAAAAATAAATTCTTGGTAAAAAAGGCAACACTTGTTATTATTTTTAATATTACAATTTCATTACACTAAAGCTACAAGTACAATATGACGTGTTTAGTTTGTGCAAACAATAATAATAATGTCATAAAGAATGAATAAACATTATACAATTGACATACATAATTTCCAAACAAACAAATGACATGGAGCAAGCTAATATAAACACCTGAGGAATGCATTTGTTTGTGTATTCTCCTAGTAGCAAAACTATCTAAACACAAAAGGCACAGAGATAATACTGAAATAATTTAACTATAATTGAAAATTTGAGAGGAACTAGAGAAAGATATCAAATATGGTATTTACGCCGAGATATAGATTCACCATTCACACATCTGCTTTTTCTTTTTGGGCTAGCAGATGGGCCACCTGATGGTAAGTGGTCATTCTAGTCTGTGGACATTTGCAACACCTGATATAGATTTGATACTTGACTATAAATAAACAGAGTCATTACAGAAGCCAATGTTTTTAGACGAAAAATGCCATAATCAATATCTTGCAAATTTTTAACAAATCTATTAATTTTTTTTACATAAATATATACCTTATTGTGTAAACTATTTGATATTTATGGAAATCCCCTATAGTTGCCTTTTAGCAGGCAGTTCTGTTCTAGTTGGTGCTGACAATTATTAACATGCTTAATACAATAAGAAGAAAAAACATATATACAATGAGGTTCTCATTAATTTGGTTATTAATTTTAAGATTTCCTTGTTAAATAATATAATAACGGTAATGGCACTTTTTTAAATATTAACAATTGAGTATCCACCCTCCACATGTTCAGTCTCCTTTGGAATGCCTACAGCTACAGAGTGCTCTGGTCTTTTCATTTTCTTCCACTATGATCCACAATTTCATATCCTTTGTTATATTTGACTGCTCTCTGAAATGGGAAATGAACATAAGGATTATGGAAGTAATCGAGCATATAACAATCGAAAAAGATAAGAAACAGCACATGAAAATAAAGAATAAATTATTTGAGTCACCCTGCTATGAAAAATAACAATTAGAATATTATTTACTACGAATAAGGGTAGCGGCGTAAGCAGAGTCAAATTTACTTTTTCATGTCAAGGTATAAATTCTCGATTTAATCACATAAATTTGTCGTCTCGGTGAGAATAATCCACAACATTCACCTCAACAAACACAGTCAATCACCACTGAACAGAAGGATCTTTCAAAACTTTGATGCCTCACGTAATCATTAATAACTACAAATATGTTATCGTGTATGTGGCTAGTTTTAACCTGGGTTCCAATGTACGTAGTCGGGGGTGGCAGCGGCCTGGTATTCCTGCACTAAGTCGTCGACCACGCTGCGCGACTCGTCGAACTCCTCCAGGGACTCCTTGAACATCGGCTCCTTGCGGAACACCTCCAGGAAGGCCTCACGTTTGCGTAACTTGTCGAATTGTTGCAAACAACGGTCGAACAGCTGACAATAACAATATACATGAGTGAAAAACTTAAAGAAATACTAATTGCCAATAGGCAAGATTTAAGGTATAGCGAACTATATTAACGAACGATTGAAGACAAAGTTAATTATTCACATATCTCTTTATTGGTTGATAATAATAATAATAAGATAATGATAATAAGATGATAATAACTACCTCGTTGGTCGAATGGATTCAAGGGCGATGCCGATCGAGAGGTCCTGTGTTCAAATCCCAGGTCTAACACTATTGGATTTTTTTAATTTAGAATTTCTAGTAGTGACTCGGAGTCTGGATCTGTTCCCAGTGTATGGCAATA
>DWFV01001062.1:0-12036 GCA_018246775.1 Parelbella machaon machaon
TAAAAATTCTAAATTAGAAAAATACAATAGCACACATATTATGACACACATATGTATGTATCTATCAAATCTTACAAATTCAGTTTCATTTGGAAAAATAGTATTTCTCTATACTTTTTTCCTACACAACTATCATACGTGCATAATCTGAACATAGTGAGATATGGAATATATCCAAACAAATATCCATATAACGTTCCAAGTCACGCCTGATACCAATATTAAATTATTTATAAATCATAACTAATTCAGATCGTTTTCCACGTAAAGCGTATAATTTTAAAGAAAATAAAAATATTTTACATTACTGCCTCGTTTAAGGAATAGTTAGAAAGCGTAACTGCTGAACGTGTGGTCCTGGGATCAAATCACGAATCGTATACTATAGGGTTTTTACTAAGTTAGATTTTCTAGTAGTTTCTAGATCGGAGTTTGTATCTGTGCCCGGTACATGGCAATAGCCTCAACACCTATTCTACGATTGGACGTAAACGTGACTGGTGATACATGGAAGTGTACCCCCTACTGCTTCTAGGATTATAGGCGTAATGTAACGTTAAAATATTTTAAGGTGAAAGAGAACCACAACACCGACACGACATTGATAAATAGCCGAATAGGGCCCGCACCTATGTGTTAGAGCAACGCCAGCAGAATGAATAAGTACAAAATGTCGACACAGCGATATGAAACCGACCATTTTCACACGACAAATGTAACGTACCAATACCCACAATATATCAGAACCTCCAATATTTATAACCCCGCTTCGCGACCAGCCGGAATAATAGACAAGCGTGAAAGTTCTCACAAAATCGCGCGAAGATAACGTTTTATTTATTTTGGCGATGGATCTCGAATGTTCGTTGCCGAAACAAATTCTGAATGTTGCTCTGTTTTCCAATGAAACTGTTTAATAGCTGGCTAGCACTTCTCTAACTTTCTTATGGGTCTGTATTACTAACATAATTTTTGATAAATAAAATTTAGTGCCAGTTAGTAATGCGGCTTAACTGCGCACTCACATATTCAAGTTTTTGAATTTATTTGGAAATCTATGAGTAGATAGAAATATACTGATAATAAATGTGGAAGCATTTTACACACTAACAATATATGCTCTCATTATTAACCCAAACCAAAGTAACTTTCATGTTATATCTAGGTATGTAGGTACTGTGTCTTGGATTTTACAGGTCTAGAGAAACTAACTAACTTTCAAGTTATATCTAGGTATGTAGGTACTGTGTCTTGGACTTTACATGTCTAGAGAAACTAACTAACTTTCAAGTTATATCTGGGTATGTAGGTACTGTATCTTGGATGTTACAGGTGTAGAGAAACTGTGACACCAGTGACTACTTTGTTAAATGTCTACAAGATAATAAGCCATTTAAATGTTCAGGCTCTGAGGGCGAGCGCAGGTGCAGTGCTGGACCGGTTCAGACTTTAAGAGAACTGTTTAATTACCACTACTTTGCTTTACAGAACCGTAGATAAAACAAACAATTTCTGTTACAACAAGAATGTATCTAGTTCCGGAAATGTCTCTGAACATTTTATTTCGTTTCGCTACTGATGAATTTGTTTTATTACTGACTACCTTAATTCC
Organism: Parelbella machaon machaon; assembly: GCA_018246775.1. Taxonomy (NCBI): domain Eukaryota; kingdom Metazoa; phylum Arthropoda; class Insecta; order Lepidoptera; family Hesperiidae; genus Parelbella; species Parelbella machaon. The sequence continues at coordinate 1,613 of DWFV01001062.1, forward strand.
AATTATAATTTATAAAACATTACATTTATGCACAAACAAACACAGCACAGCACAAATAAACACAGAAACACACACACGTCATATATATTATACACCATCATCATCATCATCATCATTATCAGCCTACTCCCGTCCACTGCTGGACATAAGCCTCTCCAATAGCACGCCACTGAGCTCGATCTTTAGCTCTTAGAATCCAACCGCTGCCAGCCACTTTGCGTATATCGTCACTCAATCTAGCTGGAGGGCGTCCTACGCTACGTTTATTATACATTATACATTTCAATAAAATTTACCCTAAAACTTTTTTATACAATGTAAGAACATCCTTTATTAAACTCTGCCAATGTACTAAGCTTAAGCAGACTGCTTTGTTTCGACCCTTACACGGCCATATTTGACTATACGGGTACATCTTAAATTTACGAGCGATGTTAAGCGCAGTAACAGTTTACTGTAGTTTGAGTTAAGCTGAACCTATATCAATCAGCGTAAGCGGTTAATTCTACCTTGGGCTTGAACAGCTTAAAAAATAATAAGAATTTATTCTCAAAAAGACGATATATCACGTATATGAGAACAATGCTTACATATAAAGTATACAATATACATTCGTTCGTTTCATCCCGTTGTCTCGTCCAACGGATACACACTATAAATCAAATAAATAAAACGCATTTACATATTTATATGATTTATAGAGTTTAAGTTTAAAAACGTAGTTACCTTACTTTTACTAAACGCTCAAAAGTTACATCGTACGCCGTGTTACTGGAAAATCATACTCGATGTTATAGATATCAAAAATAACCGTGTAAAGTTTTTTCGAGTTCAAATATCTTTGAATTCCGTTAATAGGTAGATGCTCGGCAAAACCACATATGTAACAAAGTTATATCATAACAAGATTTTATGTAATTCTGCGGCTATAAAACTCTATATTAGTCGCTATTTTGTATATTATATTTTATATAATATATTTACTATATTAGTGTATATTAGTCTATATTAGTCTTAGTTCACTGTACATGTACCTACTACATTGGTGTGTTGTTCGACAAAATTCTTTACGGTAAGCGTTAAAGCTTCTGACACTGAGTTATCAACAAAATATCGTAAATAAAACAGCTCGAATATGGAAACCTTTTGAACATCATGATCTCATAAATTCTGGTGATCATTCGTGCTATATTTCTGTCAACCCGATATAAAGAGATCGCTGAGACATACCTACATATATACTAAAACTTATAATCGTAAATCGTACAAATATCCCACCTGAAATAAGCTATATTAAAATGCTTGAGAACAATTTCTGAATACACCATATATTAGGCCTTGTCGACGCATAATAAACTGCTGCTCGACAGCAGAATTACTTGTACTGTTTTTTCATTCCGGTAACACTAGCGCTTTTCCGATCGAAAAACATAACCTAACATATCATAGATACTATACAATTGTATTTTTTTTACTTATAATATGTTAAGTCAAAACATAACGTTGTGTTACTGAATTAAAATTTGAAAATGGAATTCGAAATCCTCTCTCAACCCAACGGGATAAATTCCATGTACGTTCTAATTGGATTAACATTCAATGCTAGGTACTAATAAACTCAAGCAGAGGGCTAAGCCTTTAACAATATTAATGCCGGACAGGACTCATGTTCATTTCGCTTTACCGTAATATTCGGGAATGAACGAGCTTCATTTCAATAATCCAGAGTCATTCGTTCCCGCCAATTAAGCAGACGGTGTCGGGTGCGACTCCGGGAAAAGATTAATTTCCTCTGTGAGATATTTCCCATTTTTGAATTTGCTTCCTTCGGCAAAATAACTTAAATGTAAAGGCCACTCAGCGCTCCGAGTGCTGTTTTTAGTATCTGTCTTTATGTTCGCTCTTCATCTAATTCGTCTAGAAATCCAAGAGTCCATTACGCAAAAAATTCAAACGAAAATAAACGAAACAAAACCTGAATGATTTTTGTATTCCTTCTCAAATCAACAAAGTAAAAAGAAAACTTATGTTAATTAAATAACATTTATATTTACTATTTAAGCAAGTATCTTACAGAATAATATCGATGAAGATACTCTCGTATTGTAAGCCAAGTTGCTACAAATGGAACGTTTACGTCGTTTAATAGGCGGCGCCATTATTCTGGAATATCCTATCTGCTCTGCGAAGGTTGACAGAAGGGGAGAGAGGGCGACAGATACTCATTATTACGATAATGACAAAATGTATAAAGTAACACCTCTTTCACGCTATACTTCGCTTTTCTCTGACTGTTTTTACATTCCGGTCTCGAGGTTATATTCACTGATTATACAGAACTCTCCGAGGCCCATTTCTATCATTTCTCATTAAAACTTACAACTTTACGTCGTTGGCCTAAAAGAACATAGAATATTTAACATACCTACAATGGTGGAAACGATGAAAAGTGTTACGTAAGTAATAAATAAAATTATTTATAAAGCAAACAATATATTTTGTTTTCTAAAACATTGTTACATTTTAAATAACTTCATATTATCACTTCGAAACCTAAGGTCCACGTTTTCGACATGTTCGATGGATACCATCACCGCTTTTTCTGGCTCTACAGATAAAATTTTCCTTATAAAATGTTTGATTTTTGGGTTAGGATAAAAGTCATATGGAGCGAGGTCTGAGTCGTAACAATAAATCCAAGTTTCATGTAGGACACGTAGAAGAGTTCTCAAAGAAATAAACATTTTGAATCAGATAACATATGTAGGTTTTGTACAATTTTATTAGGCTTAAAGATTACTTGGAAACCTTCAACGATCGGCATTTTGTTAGTAGAAGTCAGATTTGATCGTTTTGATGCTTAAACAAAATTTTCATACGCATACTAGATTTTCATACTAAAAAGGGTCATAGTCATACTAGTACGTACCAATTCAAAATAGAAGTAATAATAAAATAAAAATTTTTTACTCGTACAAATTTCATAATTAAAAAAAATTAACTTTATTACGAGTACCAATTGCATAATCAAGTATGTAATCAATACTGTTTCAAAAATTATTCTGTCTGTACACTATAGTCTTCAAATCTATATGTATTCAACAAGTAAGGATTAATCCCAGTGAAAGACGAATTGCCCTATTTATTGCGCATATTGAAGTCTATTTACCGTTCTTATTGTGAACGTAACATTTGCGAGTCGATATTGAAAGAAAAGAATGTTTCACGACTGACAGCAACCAATTTTGCATTTCATTGTTAGGAAGGGGTAAGCTTTATTAGGGTATTTCACTTTTAAGTGTGTAATAATTATAATAGCTAAATATTCAAATATTCGTTCTTGTTTAAAATTAAGTTAATCTATTCAGAAGCCCTCAGATTAATTGGTAAAGATCAGATTCACATTTTCTTCTATTTACTTACGGTTTAAGTGTATACGAGTATACTTGTCGTATTATTATTGTAGGTAGTGATGTAAGCGCCTAGCATACACCATCACCCAGGATTCACAAAAAAAAAATTATAGGCATTAGGCATTAATAACTCCTTGTACCGCTTACTTCAACGTGTTACACATGAATAAATAAATAAACAAATAAATACTCTCCAATTTTGATCTACGCAGTTTTCATACTCATAAGTACATTACAATAAGTAATGTAATCGGACAGATAGACCGTCCAGTCGCCGTGAATCGCCAAAATACTTCACATCTGAATTATTCAGCAGTCGTTTTATCAGAATGCATCGAGTTCTTCCAACTTCGTAAAGTTGGATGGCACTCACGAACTATCAGCGTCGACTAGTTCGCTTTGAAACTGTCGATTGGGTTTTGATTAAAATAAAGTGGAATCCTAAGTGACGAACAAGCGTAGTACGAAAAAAAATGCACGATTTTGTAAGGGTTTCGTGAAACTTTAGCAGTAAATGTACAGACATTTTTAGTTTAATTACGAACTATTTAAATTTATTTTAAATTGTTACTGTTAGATTGTGATTAGTTTGTAAATGCAAGATCAGTTGGATAAGTTATTTTCGGATGCTTATTTGTAATTCAATGTAAATTGACATTTGCTCAATTTGAAATTGACAGATAGAAAAATGATAATGTTGCCAACTTCGGACAAAAATACAAAATTAATAATGTACAAATAAAGAAGAAAATATGGCATTAATTTATCTAATAGTTACATTCGATTTCAATATAAATAGACAATAATATTGAAAATGGAACTTGAATCGCTACGATGAAAGTCACATTTAAAAATTTCAAAACGGTTGACACTAATAAAATGAATATTTGATTGGTGGCGCTATCAGTACTTGTTTACTTTCTGATACCGAAGTATAATAATAAAAGAATCGTTATAAATATTTAAAAACACACTGCACTGATTAAAAATAGTTTTTCACATACTTTAACTTTGTACCCACTTATTTGTAAAATATTTTAGACTCAGACAAGCGGCAACACAGCTATGGCATAAATAATAAAAAAAAAACAAAGAACGCTTACAGCAAGCCGACTTGAATAAAGCTTAAATTTTAACAAACGAAACGAAATCCCTGCTTTTATTCAGAGAAATACAAGGAAATGTAAGCAAAAGGAATTAGAGGGGAGGTAATGTCGGATTTAGTGACGTAAAGAACGGGTTCACGACTGAATCGCAGATGACGCTTGCTAAATATATTTACGAATAATTAAAAAAATAAGATAAACAGCTACCAATACTCACATCAATATTTTATTAAACATTCAACATTAATGTTTTATTAAACATGTTGCATTAATATTTTAATAATTTAGCTATTAGTATATAATCATTACATATTTGTTATTAATTAATAATTGCATGTAATAAGTCATGATTCGAACTGAATTTTTGAATTTGTTTTATCATAAGTTCTAATACACGCACTTAATTAACGTCAACATTATATTGTTTTTATTTACTGCATTCGTCCATTATATACATTTGTACATACATCCGATAGGTGACACCGAGAGAAAAACAAAAGACAAGCTCACGGAACTGTTTTTAATGAATGATTGATTTTATTATATTAAATCAAGTCATTAACAGTATACAAGACACAAGTATCAGCAAACAAAAGCCTGAGTAAAATAGACCATTTTTACTTGCCATCAATTACGATTTTACAGACTTAAATAAATATTCACGAAATTCAGCTTTCAACCATTTTACTGATTTATACGACACAGCAACACAAACAGATAGTACTTACTGGGAGAATGAATATCGTTTTTATTTGTTTTTCACTATTTCAGTGCTCTCCTGAAATATAATAGTATTTAAATAGAAACAGCAAAGCATTCGGTACTATTTCATAACATACTCGTATATTCATGTTTCTCCCACAAAAAAAAAACTGGGCAGAGATTTGTAAAGATATATGAGTTATGTATGGTTTGTAAAAAAAATCTCGTAGAACAGACCTACCGATTGTATGGCAAAAATTTAATTATATACGGTCTGCAAAATAAATAATAATTTCGTAGAACTACGAGCTACGAGCTTTGAACACGTTTTAGAATTGCTATTTCAAACTCGCGGCGTCAGTAATGGCCTATTAAATTCCTTTAATAAAATATGACATCCACTAAATTCTAACTTGCATATCTATCGTAAGCATTTATTTTATACGTATTTTGTTATTTCGCTTAGCGTTCTATGAACGGGCATCCTAGTGGTTTAAATGACATTACCTATTACGGTAGATTGGGGTTCGAATACTGACACGAACCTGTGAATTTTCAGTTACGTAGTTTTAGGCAAATTAGTATGGTACACTTCTGCCTTGTATCTGTTACGTTATTCGAATACCTACATACTTCCAACCATGGGATAGGGGGTGAGAAATTGACAAAGTTATCTGTGTTTACAGATTAGATAGCACTTGATTCGTGAACATGAAGGAATATAACTTTAGGAAACCTCCACAAGTTTTTTTTTATCCTCATCTTCCAACCGCACTTGGACATCACGCCGTGTTACTTACGAGTTAGACAAAGAGCACTAAGACCTCATTATCTGCATCAATCAACACTAATATTAATTAATATCAACTCCAGCTTTAATTATAAGACAAAAATAAAAATATTTTATATGCGATTCGAATTTAGCCAAACAATATACAGGAGAGTAAAGTTGAACTTACAAAATGTTACTGCTTGGGTTACCCAACGAAATTAATGTAATTAACTTGCAATTACAGTTCCCCAAATAGTTTATATTTGGGTTAATTCTGTTAAACGAAATATCTTTAATGAAACCCGAGTGTATTCGAACAAAATTACAATCTGAAATCGAATTAAAAATTGCAATGTAATTAAATTAATGATGCCATAACTAGACCGTTTTGGGCTACAAATAATAAACATTTACTCATAAAACACTATTTTCAGATAATTGCTTTGTCGAAGTCTAATGATGTTTTTAACGATCTAATAAAATTACAATTTATAAGGTAGTCTAAATGAATGGACCCTAGTGATTTTATTTGATTACCTTTAAGGTTTTAGCATCCAACTCTGATCAACTACAATTCAGACAAAAATATCTTGTATCATTGAATATAAATTCTTCTTATAACTATATAAATAATTTATTTTAAAGGCTCAAAAGCACTTACATATATTATTCTATATGAATAATTATGAACCATTTTACTGAAATTCCAAACAGATTAAAAAAAAAACTTTATTGCAAAAGAGAAGGTAATCAAATTCAATTGAGGTAATCCATTAAAGGGCCGGCTTTTTCTAATGTTCAACACGTTATCGGCACCGCTAATGGAATTTTATTTTAAAGTAGTTCAAGCAATTATAATATCATAATCATAAACCCTTTGTGGCAAGTAATATTTAATTTTAAAACGCATATAAATTTGTAAGAACATTAGTTTGTTAGTAACGCTCATTCAAATAGTTATCTATATATAAAAATGAAACAGGTTTACCTCTGTGCGCGCATTACGCAAAAACTTCTGGATAGTAGTTCTTTTGGATAGTAGTACTTCTTTTTAGTTTTACTTCTGAGACATTTGGTGCTTATCTAAAAAAAATACGATATATTCATTTCATGTAAAGTTATTAAACTTTTAAGAAACAAAAATTTCAAGCGATTTCTTAGTTAAATAATACCAATATAGGTAACCCTCTGCCCATCCCGTGAGGGACCCGACGTGACGATGGAACAGTAATGGTAATAATAATAATAATTAAACATAATTTTGTTGTCAATGGTAAGCTATCCTGTTATCTTAGTGCCAGTCAGTCTCAAGGGATGCCTGTGGTCGAGAACATTCTATACGAATATTTAATTCAAAATTATTTCATGTTAAATCTGTTACCTTTATATAGGAAAACTTATAAATTTTTATGGGATTATTCCTGTTATTATTCCTATATATAAAGTTAAAGAGATATCATACAGAATTAAGGTCAAATGGAATGAAAACTAGCAAGAATTTAGTCCATCACATCATTAGAAATGTTGTTTGCAATACAGCTGCTGCCCGGTTGGTGACATAATTGAATGATAACAAGGGTTGATAATTTTAAGTTATTTAATATATACAGCACTCGTGATAACTGCTATCCATTATCATGGAACAACTTTTTAACTGCACAATTTTTTTTTGCATGTCGTAATTGGATTTTTTATTACTTCTACTTCTATTACTGAAATTTATTTGCTATAAAATATAGGTTAAATGTAGGTAACATCACGCCTGCATTTTTCCGCATGTCCAGGCAACTACCGGCAAAAAATTGGCAACTTCTTTGCTTAATCGAAATACACGATGATCAATTACAATAATTAGTCCGTTTTATAATCAAAAACCCAAAATAAAACATCGGTGAAGACCTTAGCCAAAATAAAACATTGTTGGAGATTGCAATTCAGTAGAGGAACGTAAAAACATAGGTGTTACCGTTTAATCGATGGACTATGAAAACTACAAACAATACGAATCACGATTTTAATTACTGAAGCAACTAATATCGATCTCGGGATGAAAGGGCAGCTCGAGCGGTATTCGCTGAAGAGTGTGATTAACATCTCGGCTTTCATTTCTCTCGAACCTCGATAGATGAGAGAATCCATGAGCTGTTATCTCCAATTGTTTACCACTGCTTATTAACGCAACATCACGCATGTAATCCCCGAAGGGGTAGGCAGAGGAGTGTAATACACTCCCACGTATCACCGGTTACATTTAAGTCACATGGAATAGGTGGTGAGATGTTTATTGTGTTTTGTAAGTATCGAAAAGTTCAACCAGTATGGTCTCAAGAAATAATATTTTAAATCGCAACTAAATAGTGACCTGCGAACTAATGCTGTATATTTTATATATTCACACAGCAATGGAAATATTGCTTAACAATGAGAAAAGTTTGGGTAACTTGCCAAAAGGCTTTTACCGTTATGGGAATATACCTACCAAACCTGATACTGTAAAGATATTTGGTACATTGATTTAATACGAAGTAAATTATTTAACAAAACCTAAAATAAATACGTAACAAAAGAAAAAAAAACTAAAGCAAGGAAATGATTAATGCCATACTTATCATCATTGTGTATATTTAACTCGTGTTGATGACACAAACAGTAATTCTGAGTGGGAATCGTACTCACGACCCTCAGTAATTAGGTTCACCAACCACTGAACAAACGAGTCAGTCAACATTTATCATACATGTGCATGAGTCCGAAAGGCATTACTTCTTGGGGAAATTTCTCTTGTCGGTAAAATGACTTTAACCAGCTCATTCTTTACTATTTGGACCTAATTGTATTAATATACATTGAAGATTTGATTTCCGCTCACGATCCTCAATTACATCGTACTCCTCTTTTGGACAGGAATACTAATTCTTTTATTCAAAGCTTCCAATTAATATCTTGTTTGTGCAACTTATAAATAATTCTTACATTTATCATTCCAATTTATTTTGACAGTAAAGCCCGTTTCACAATGAGCTATGTTTATTTAGAATAAATTTTAAATTTTTTTTCGCAAACGAACTATCTTCACCCATCTTAAACACCATTATAAAAAACTCGAAGTGTCTAAGTTTCCCCGCGATATTTACTTTCACCGTTACTGCAAGTGATGTTTGATTTTAAAACGCTCTGAACATTATGTAATATTCATTTAGTTACAAGAAGCTTCGCAAAGTATCCTTTGAAAATACGAATTACCGGTCGACCAATTATCAACAGATACTTATACTCTATGATTCACGGTGATGACGTGTGTTCAAAACCTCACAATTTCTTTCACACTCTTTCACGTGTTTTTTTGTGTTTTACACAGTTCTTTTTCTATTTTTCTGACGCGTTAATAGAACTATTCGCAATTCAAAGTGTCACAAAAAAAAAAGTAAACATATTCATGATATGCGCTGATGTGTGCCATTCTTAAAATCCGTTTTACGATCTGCCATTTTTAAGACCGTATTTACGAGGGCCATTTTTATTTCTGCATCTGCAATTTTATTTATTACCATCCCACTTTCGAATTCGGATTTATCTATATGTTATGAACTGGAAGTTTAGTATTCTTCAAGGTGTCGTCATATAGTCGCGTCTATTTACTCCTGTTCGTGTAGGTAAAATTGTTTCAAGTGTCGCCTCTGCGAAATAATTATTCTTGATCTATGATTTCATAAAAATAAGATTTATTATAACGCTGGAGCAACACTTGAAAATATTCAAATTGGTGTTGATTAAAGGAATATAAATTACTCATTATTTTCTGTCAAGTCATTGAAAACGAAATTCGAACAAATGGCTTGGAAAAATCGCGTCCTGTTATTTATAGAAGTTACTTTATTTGGAATTTTAAAAAGGATAAATATAAAAGGATAAATCAACATCTATCAGGATGAATAAGGATTAACCTTTTAATGTTTAGCCCCTAAAGCTCCGTAAAAAAGGCGCGGGGATAGGTAAAAGAATATTGTTTTTGTTTTGTAAAAGCTAAAACCGATTATTCGGGGTATAATTAAATTGCCGCCTTTATTGACTGGGAAAATAATACCTTCCAGTGACAAATACGCACGTGAAGCTAATGCAAAGCGAAATCAATTATTAAAATGAGTTCGCAACATGCTTTTAGTCATAATTGTGTACGAAGTGATAGTCAATTAACATTAAACTTGTTTTACATTATTGTAATTACAGTTACAACTACGCAAGACATCTTTCTTTCTGTTTATGGACAAAGTCATGTCTGTATTTCCCCGAATGGGTAGACAGAGGAGTGTAGTTCTCCTACTTTTCACCAGTTACGTTATAACTCCCATATATTGGAGAGTAAGTCTATTAACATACATCGGACCCAAATTCTGACTCCGTGCTAGTACGAAGAATTTCAAGTCAGAATTT
>DWFV01001063.1:0-12033 GCA_018246775.1 Parelbella machaon machaon
CTAGTATCCATTTAAAATTATTGATTCCGGTTAGTAAAATAAAATGTTGTCAATTATACGAGTACAATTATCACGATCAACCTAGGTCCTAGATTTTGCTACCAGCTCTAAGCTATTCAACAGCAGTTCGTTTACCAAAGCCAAACCTACTCCAAAACAGTCGAATCGTCCTCACCCCGTACAAATTAAAAGACACCTTTTTCTGTCCGTCGTCGTCGGCCAAGGGCGGAGTCTCCGCAGTACACATGGCGGCCGCCCAGGCCTGCGCCGCGCCGTGCGCTGAGCGAATATTGTCCACGCGGCCGTTGCGGAACCGCCGGAGAGACGCCGACTCGTATGTGGATACCAGGTAGCCGTACATCCTATCAATCATTCCATTATAATTAAATATATCGAATATCTTAAAAGATTTTTGAAAATAACAAAAGCTTAGCGTCTCGGCAGTGCAGTGATGACTTAAATCGTTTCGTTTCCATAACGAGATATTAAATAATGCTTTACCCATAAACTTACTTGTAATACGCATATTGCATCGCGAGCTGAATGTACACATCGGGGCTGGTGCGGCACGACTTCATGAACTCGCGACCGTAGCCACGGTAGGTGTACACTTTGAAGTCTAGGTCAGATATTTGCCTGCGATAAAAAGGAAAAAAATAGGTACATTTTGACAATGATTTAATTTCAATTCTCGTTCGGTGGAGACTTTAAACAAACTGGTATACATGAGTCCTGTGACTAGGTATTGATACCGGAAATGTTATTTCTGATCAATGGACTTAATAAGAATGTATTAAGAACATACTACGGTCAAGATAATGACGGAATTTTTATAACCTTTTTAAAGCGTTGGAAAATAACATTTCTAATTGCAATGCTTTTACCTATCAAAATCCCTAGCAGATCGTTCAATAGTTCTGTGCATGTCCGCAGTGAGATTCCACTTCATGGCTTGTGGGGCTGGCAGCAGCGCTGGTGGAGGCACTGGTCTGTCCGCCACTTCAGCTCTGGCGAGGGCTCTTTCAGCCAGCCTGATGACGGCCACACCTTCTGCTGCACTATGCTCGTAACACATGCCCACAGTTCCATCCGATGATATGATTAACTGTTCAACAAGAAATAGATTAAGTTACAAAATTCTTATTAAATATTTTTCAAGTGTATTGTAAGCTTATTAACCACAAATGACTTGTCCGTCTAGTGAAATAGTGACCTATTTCGGTAGCCCTTCACGTACAGATGTTCTGCGATTTCCAATCCGTAAACAAAATTTTCTTAAGAACTTATTGTCATCGTCTAAAATAATAAAAAAACCTAAATATTACTATTAATCGAATGCCGCGTTTCTCAGGTTATGAGCGAAATATTTTTAGCAGAATCATAGATTAGTATTTAGGTGTCCATTAAGTACTACCTGCACAGTTTTGTCGAACCATCGGTTAGCAGAGTGATGGTGGGTGCCAGCCCCGTGCATTGCCCGCAGCATTCCGTTTGTATCAGGGTCTGCGTCAGCGCGGTCACCGCCAGCCTCGTCCAGGCAGAGAATGCACAGCGCTCGGGAGATCAGTTCCATGTTCATACGATTCATTTCATCTGTTGATAATGTTTTATAGTTTAATTTGAATCAACTAATTATTTAACACCAGTCAGTAATTCAAATAAAATATACCATCAAATCAATATGATTATGTAAATACATGTTAATTGGTCTTATTCTGCGTGTACCCGTGAAATACCATCTACAAAATCAGCTAAAGAGAAATCCCTTGCCTTTAATAAGATGTTCCCTAGCTCTGGCCCATTGATCTCGATTCATAGCAGTTAGGAGTCCAATCCTAGGAGCAGGTGGCGCTCCAGCTGCATCGACCATCGCATGGAGAAGCTGTGCTTGGATCTCCCCAGGAGTGATACGGCCTCGATCTGCTGCTTTCACGGGTATGGGATAGAACTGAAACAAAGACTTTGCTCTATATCTTTGGTCAATTCCTTTTTAAATACTGGAGTTAAATTTTTATCTTCTTTTGAAAATAATTTGCATAAAACAATTCTGTACAGTATTGATTTTATAATATTCAATTGCTACAAAATGCGCCCGGCATTACGGTCGTATGATTCTTCGACTCAAAAACTTACTTAACATTCAAAGTCAGTACAAAAAGAATCTCCAATAGTTCATAAATTAATTTAAATAGGATCTTTTCTAGAAACTCCGCCTAGATATTTCAACTCGGTAATAAAATCCAAGGCCCTAAGTGGATAGACTGATTTGGATAGAGACGATAACTAACGAAGTTTGGGCCAAGTCAGAAGCACATTAAATCAGAACGACCCCTCGAACGAGCGTTGACTTTAAAGACGGTGTAATTATTAGCTTTCAGTGTACACTTTAACAAATTTGTAAGGACTTATTGTGAGAATAAAGTAAAAATTGAAGCCTATCTATCCGAGTAACAATAATAACGTTCTAATTACTTTCCGTTTTCTTTAAAGTATCCAGCTAAAATAAATAATATTAATGAATGCTATTCTCATTTATTCATAAAATTACTACCGACATCTTTATTTAACACGGTTCCACGCTAGGACTCCTTAAATAAAGAATTCATTATTCCAATGTGTACGTCAGTCCTTATGCTGCAGGGAAATCACTGAGCCAAATAGATCTTTGCAACAGCTACACTACATTTTTGTATAGATACATGAATACATCTTAAATATTAAGCTGAAGTATTACTAGTTTTGTCAACCAACATAGTTTCTGCAGGCCACAACAATCAGTTCTTCGCGCTCGACCGAGTCGCTTGACATCTTGGGTAGCTCCAATCGGTCTCTGCCGACCTCAGGAATGCGGCACACTCCAAGAAGACGATAGAACTGCTCCATACACAGCGGTTGACCCTTCTCGCGGCTCGTAGCCCTTTCCAAAGGTAATTCGCCCCTAGAAAAATTTAAATTTGTATCTTGTTGTAACTGTGGTTAGGATAGTAGATTCCGTACCTTCGCAATAACTTTCCACAAATCAGTGCCTTATAAGTGTTAATGGAATCTATGAAATGTCTTAGTACCCATTTTAAGTCGCACATCCTGGATTCGATTCCCGGGTCAGGCATTACTGAATATTTCTAACTTAGATTTTCTAGTAGAAACTTCTAGTTGTGGTTCAGATTTTAAATTTGTGCCCGATGGCAATACGATCACAAACTATAACCCTGTGGGACATAAACGTACCTGGTGAAACGTGGAAGTGTACTATAATCCTCTGCCTTCATCTTCGGGGATTACAATCCTGATATTATGTGTTTATATTGAATAAAAAACTATGTAATATACACCTGTCAAGCATCTCCTTGTAATCGAGCATGTCATCGATAAACAGCGCCCCTAAGTCAGCAACCTCATCCATCTTAGCGAAGTGACGCTTAGGGAACACCATGCCAGGGTTAGAGTTGATTGGCAGCGGCAGCCGGACCTTGAGGTACATGTCGTCCAGCCACCACTCTGTCACCTACGCATGTGATAGCTACTTAGAGAATTCTGTGAAGTTATTTTCATATAATATGCGTATTTCAAAATTCTTTAATTTCTTATGAAACATTAGCCAGGTAATAAAAAGTTTTTACAGTGTATACATTTTCATAACGTAAATGTAAATGTTTTAAGAGTACTATTAGAGTTTTCATTAATGTACTTTAGAAGTGTTGATATAATGAAATATACAAAATATACAGTTAAATCTTTTAATTACAACATGTTAAAGAAAATATCTGTTAAATGGCGCCGTTGGACTCAAAAAGAATAAGGTTCGTCTTAATCTTCGCTTGGTGCTATGTGTTGAACTGGTGGTCGAAGTCTCCATAGTTACCCATTCGTTTCGGAAATAAAATTTTGAATCTTCTAAATCCCCAGAGTTTTCGGAACGCGAACTCATAAAGTAGCTCTTTATAAAATTTCTTGGCGAATTTACTACGTCTACTGTATTCAGATAACTTCTTATTGAATCTATTCTATCTCGTAAAAATTTGGGTTTTTTCAAAGCTGGTGAAAGCTCGGAATATAGTGGTCTTTCTATAACATCACCTATATGCGATGCCTCAGTTACAGGTGGTATAATGGATTCTTTTACATAAGTAACTTTATCACGCCACGAAAAACCAGTTTTATGGTGGCCCTGAAAATTTTCTTTGTAGAAATCATTATTATTTATAACCAACGGTTTTGCTCTAAAATATCCTTTCGACGGAGTATTTCGATAGACATCGTCGAATTTAAAATGGGGCGCATATATGGTTGGTTCAGATCTTACATAGAAACCACTTTGAATAGGTTGATAACGAAGCCCTGCTAAATCTTTACGTACATTTTTATTTGGAGTGAGTTGCTTTTGTGGAAAGATGTGTGTATTTTGATGTCCCGTTTTTATTCTCTTCATTGCTTTTCTTTGCCATTGCGACGGCATCATCTTAATAGGATACAAATTCGTTTTCTGAACTGGGTCCATAAAAGGATTAATTTTAGTATCTATTTTTCCTAAGTTTTTTCCTTTTTTCTGCCTCAATATGTTATTTTGGAGTCGTGTTGTTTTCGTTGTTACTTGCATTTTTGTTATTTTAGTGATGGCATGCCTTGTAGTTGGACGATCGATATCAGATTTATACTTATGCAAGTTCTTTTTGATACTGCTTTTTTTAATTGGAATAGATGTATTTGTCTGTCTGTCTCTGTCTGTTTTATCTGTAAGTCGTTTCATTGCCATATCTGGATCTTTTTCGGTAGGTGTGTATGTGTTGTACTTTATTACTTTTATATTTTTCACTGTTTTTAACTTCGGCGTTGGTGAAGAATTCAAAGTTTTAATTACCATTCTATTAGTAACTTGGTTTATGACATTGTACGTTTTAAATTTCAATACATTGTTTTTGTTATTTAAATGTGTGTAATAAGGCTTTGAAGTAAGTTTATTCTTTGACATGTCGTTAACATCCTTCACTCTAAATAAATTACCTTTAGAATCTCGCTTAGACCCGTCAATATCATGGATTGTACTCGTATTTGTGTAATGTTGACTCGAGTGATTAGAATGATTTAATATCAGTAAATTTCTATATGAACCACTATTATTCCTTTGGAAAAAATTAGTAGTTTCTTGTAAATTATTGTTGATAAAATGTAGTTTATTTGATGAAGTAAAATTCATATTGTATATGCTATTAATATCGCTATTATTGCTTTGCTCTGTAGTCATTTTAATTGTGGTTGTATTAATAAAGAATACTTGTTTACGGTACCCGTTTTTCAAAATTTGTTCTGTATAATCTATGTTCGACGGAGAGGTTAATTTATGAATTGAAGTTGCTGGAAAGTGATTAGAAAGTGGTCGGTTAGATTTTTCAAAGTGTTTGTTAATATCAGTAACACTGTATGTCTTCCCAGGTTTGATTTCTTGTTTTTCATTCTCATTTATGTTTAAAGTTTCCGACACATATTTTTTTATTACTTTGCTTGATTTTTTGACATTTAGTACAGTGTTTGTTTTATTGAATGTAGAAACTAAACGTTCTTTCTCAGTTTCAGTTGTTTGATTTTTATCTTTCTGATCCGAAATGTTCATTTTATTATGGTTTCTGAATTTAAATGTTAAACCGATTGGTGTATACCCTGAAGATCTATATTTGTACTCAGTAGATAATTCTAATGTTCCAACAGTAGATCGTACAGAAGTCAGTATAGTTGTATCTAATAATTTTAAATTATTATTTTTTAAATGAGGTTTATTATGTCCATGGTGTATTTTTATAGTCTTTGTAAGCTTTCTTTGTGGTACTGGAGTAGGTAGCAATGTAGGATCATATTGAATTCGTGGAAATACACTAGATTGTGATACGTCTTTACTCCCTGTTGTAAGCTTCTTTTGATCTTGTAATATTTTTGGTTCCTTTTTGTTTATTATAAGAATTTTATTGATAGAATTGTTTAATCTCGCCACTGTTACATGCGCTACTGTGCTATATATGGATTTCGGTAATTTATTTTGATAGTGTTCGGTTGTATTCAGATTTGTACCTGATTTTGACAAATTATCTGAAGGTAAATTTATGGTATTATTAGTATTACCCAGGATTGTATTATTATATTTCAATTTAACATATGAATAGTTACTATAGGGTTTTACGGCTGCTTTGTTATTAGTTGTAGCTTTTAAACTGGTAGAAAAAAGTGTCGAAGTAAATTTCTTATCTCTAGTTGATTTTAGTGCTACCACATAAGTCTTTAACGTATCTGATCCTTGAGTATTTGACTTTCTACTTGATATAGGTTTTGTTACTGGTTTCTGCATCGTTGTTAATAGTATTTGGCTGTGTGGTTTTTCTTCTGTTAGAAGTTTTCTTACATTATTGTAATCTGGGCTAACCGGAGCTACTTCAATATCTTTAATAGTTGTAAGATTAATAAACTCTTTTCTTCTAGAATCGTTGAGTTTAGTCAAAATAATTAATTTATCTGTTTCTTTTAATGTCTCTGCAACAGTAAATATTGGTTTGGTCCATTTGTATAATGACGTGACATCATTATAATTTCCCATATTATATAAACTAGGAGACCTCGTCATCAATTTGTAATAAGATTTAGTAGCATTGTGTTCATTGTGCTCAGGAGACAATGAGGTATTTCTAACCTTGTTATAATTTATAGGGCGTTTTCTCATGATCAAAGTAGATGTTTCTATAAATGTTGTTATTATTGGAGTAACTAGCAGATTTCTGTGGTAGCTCCAATTAGTATTGCTATTACTGTTGTGCCATTTTACATGTTGCTTCGGAAAGTTTTCCTTTTCAGTTGCAAATTCTTTTGTTTTTACTTCTGTTTTCTTAAGAGACGGATAAATTGACGAAGCAATTGCAGTCCTTTCGTTGATATTATTCAGTTGCTTTGTGTGAGAGAAAATTTTGTCTTTTTTATTATTGTGTTCAAACATTTTTTCAGCAGTACTATCTTTCAAAATATTTTTTTCCAACTGGCTTTCAAAGTGGGATTCGACAGAATTGTTCTTAAAGTATCCGAAATAGGGGAGGACTGATAAAATTATAGTTGTTGTCTCCGGTGTAAAAGAGTTTTTTAGTGTCCTAAATGGTATTGTTGAGCCGGTATCTGCATATGGGCTACATAAAGGACTGTTAGAATATGCAGTATCATAAGGGTTAATAATAAATGTGTTCACATTTTCCGTTTTTAAACCGTTAATACCAGAATTACTTACAGATCCAAGATAATACTTATCTCCATCATTAGTTTTATTCAAACGGGCTTTACTTAGCACTGACTGTAATTGCGTTGTATGATTACCACTCTTATTTAAATTGTAATAATTTAACAAAGTAACATATTCTCCTAATTTAAATTCAGGAACCTTGTATAAAATATTAACAACTGGATCTTGTAGATTAATTTTTATTTTATTCAAGTAGCTCCCGTTTGGAGCTTGTAATTCTTTAAGAATGTTTTGTTGCTTTACGTTGTAAATAGCATATTTTAGTTGCTTAAATTTCTCAGTGAAAGCTTGTGGCCCGTTTTTATTGTTGAATTCAGATGTTACTTTACTTCCTGTTTGTATATCATATTTTGTTGATAAATTTGTTTTAATTCTCTCAGTTATATTCCGTATATGAATACTTTTATTACTTTTTACCCTAAATGTATTTCTTTCATTTAACCTCACTGTATAAGGACTTTTAAATGTTTTAGTTTTGTAATTCTTAACAGGCTTATCCACATTTTTATCTTGTTGAATGTTTGTGCTATTCTTGATATTAAAGTAAGGGTATATGGCTGTGTTGAATACCTTTGGTGCACTCTTTGACATAATCAGAGACGGAACATGATTTGTAGTTATATTTGTTGTGTTATAATGAATCTTCTCTTTGCTTACATTTATTATAATACGTATTGCGTTACTGTCATTTAAATTTAAATTTTGCTTCGGACTTGATCGGTTATTATAATAATTGTTGGTAGATACATGGAATAATTTTCTCTCCTTTGTAGATATGCGTGATTTTGATGTATTTGTTTGCATAAGAAACGAAATAAGCGTTGTATTCCGGTTTTTATTTTCAATTCTATTTTTACTTCGACTATCCATTTTATATAATTTTTTTATTAACGTCCTTGTCGTATATTGACTCGTACTTGGTGGTAATTTTGTGAAATACAATATATTTTTTCCTAGTTCAGTCACTGGTACGGTAGTTCTTTGGATAAGTCGCACTGTTGTAGAGTTACTAGATCGTCCAAGGCTTTGCTGCTCCTTTTTTGAAAAAATTGAGGAATTATCAATCTTATATTTGTTTACGTTACATGATGTTGTATGTTTTTCAGTGTTTGTTATATCTTTATTAATGTTTAAGTTATTGTGTAAATTATCTGGCTGACTAAATATTGCTTTAGACTGCATGTCACCTACTGATGCATGATTTTGTAGATACCCTCTTGCCTCAATAATTGTTCGATTCAGAGCTGACATCTGATATTTTAAACTTTCTTTAGTCACGTCTGATCTATTATTTTCATATATTAAAGGTCCTGTTTCATCTATATTATAAGTAAACGTTGTATCATTTACTATTCCATTATGTGTTTGTGTTGATAAATTATTTTCTGCAGGGTATTGCATATTAACCGGTTCGTTTAATTTTTGTTGGAAGCCTGGAATCGCCGGAGAATATAGGTATTTTGAATTTGTCCTGTTACCTACAGTATTAATCGTTCTACTTTTAATTTGTTTAACTATTTTTTCTGATCTGAGTAATATAATTTCCACTGGAGACATTATACTTTTTGTATTGTCTTTTTTTATTATTTTTGTAGTAAACAATGAAGGCTTATAGCTTATTGTAGTAGATTCTTTAGTTCTGTTGATATTAATTGCAGAACCCTTTAATGTAGTATAGCGTTTTAGGGTAATGTTTCCTCCGCTTTCCACATTTATAGGATGTTTTGTTACATTACTTTTTGTAAAATTCTCAGAATTATATTGCAGTAAGTTATAAAAACGTAATGGTACAAAGTAAGGCGTAGTATTGCTCTGATTCAAATACAACTGGCGGGCTTTTACTGGATACACGTTGACAGAGTTATTAAACAAAATATTTGTAGTGTTTTTAATTAAAGAAGTATTTTTTTCGGTAGAATCGAATTTTGTTTTTAGTCGTATTGGAATGGTTATAATTGAATCTGTTTCATTAGTTACAAATAGTCTATGCAGCCCGTTTCCTTTGATTGATTTGATTTTTTTTTGATTTAAGACATGTTCATTTATGAACATGTTTTCATTCATATTGTCTTTTGAAAGTACAGTTGGTTTAAAAACTATTGCAGTGTTTCTAAAATGTGTGGATATAGTTTTAGCAACTGTTATAGATTTTAAAGCTAAAATATATTTATCTCTGTAGTTGTCATTAATTTGTGAATGTTGTTTCTTACGATCTTTCGTATTGTTGTATAATTTTTCATTATAGTTTAAACTTGTTCTATGGCTACTATGTTTACTCTTTGTTGTTGAAATGCCATTTACAGGACTTATTAAAATGTTTTCTTGAGTATAAGAGGTCGTAGGAACATTATACACGTGTTTAGTTAGCCTCGCTTGATCATTGATGGTTTTTGTTATTAAATTCACAAATGGAGCAGTAAACGTTTTATCTAGAGGATCATCATGTCTTCTCAAACCATCTAGTGATTGTTCAACTACGTTCGGATACAACGACAGTGCAACAGTTGTGAAGTTAGAATTATTGAATATCATCCAGTCGACTGTTGTTTTCCTATTTGTGTTAAAATTTTGAGGATTAGAAATAGTGTAGTGAGAATGATTAAGTCCCGTGTGAAGCTTCAGTCTTCTTGAAATTGAAACTGTATGTGGAGTGGTAGAAATTTTGTAATTAAAACTTTTATCTCTCCACTTATTACTCATTGTTGCTGGATATAGCTCGGCATTTTGAAAGGTATAAATATTGTCCTTGAGATCTTTAAAATTCTTTCCAACATATGTAATTTCTGATGGGACCGAATTTGTATATTTATGGGTAAAAATTTCATAAGCAGGGTTTTTGAGCCATGACTGACTTTTCAATGACTTTTTTATTGTTTTGATTAAATTTGTACGTTGATCTTCAAGTGCACTGAAGTAGAGATCATTTGGCCTTGAAGTAGAAGTGATGTAAATGGAATCGTTGAATCCTATTTGATCGGTCGTTTTCACAGCAGTATTTAAACGAGTAGAAATTGGTATAACTTGTTTCATTACAGCTGTATGAATGTGATGCGTATACTGTTTTTTAAGTTCTTGATTCATAACTGTTTCTTTTTTATGTAGAGAGTTTTTATTAATTGTGTTTGCTTCATGTAATCCCGGTCTAGTGTCTATAGAGTCATATGAAAAAACGGTTTCATTATCAATGTTCTGAGTTATTTTCGTAGATATATGTTTTATAAGTATCTGATTATTTTGATTACTTCGTGAAATAATTTTCCTTTGAGTAATATTAGGTAACGTTTGAATATCGTGAACACCTTGCACAATAGTAGTAGTTGTGGCGGTAGTAGGTATAGTAGAATTGGCGTGTATGGCGAATTTAAAGTTATTGGAATTTTCTGAAGGAGCAACTGCTACCACCACTTCTTTTCTTATCGTCATAGGTATATGTTGTATATGGAAAAAATATGTATTATACTTTGTGCTTTCCTTAGCAATATTGGTATTTGCAGTTCTTGTTATGTAATTGTAATCAAAAGTTGCTGGTGACGTCGAGCTATTTCTATTTAATGGCTGGATTTGAATTTTCACAAAATTTTGTATAGGTTTGTTTTCTTTATTTATAGTCTGATTTCCGTCTTTTCCGTTATTGTGTGACAATATTCTTTTGTTTATGGCTCGTGGCATCTGAACTATGTATTGTTTTAACTTGGTATGTTCTACGTTATTCTTATGTTCTTTAAGTTTTCTGTAAACGGGTACAATCTTATTTGCATATTTAAATGTCCTCGATTTTATTGTTGTATATGTTAAAGAGGTATTAACCATTGGTGGAGATCTTATTGAAGAGGTAAAATTAGATCTTGAAATATTTAGTTTTGTACTTGATTCATTCCTGTAATTTAATATAAAAAATAACTTATACAATGCCTTATCATGTTCAGTGCCATTTTTTGGTGGTTTATTTAATATATTATCTAAAACATTTTTAGTGTAACTAGATATACCCCTCTCTTGGTTTCCAGAAGATGTATTCATAACTACATTATAAGTACTTCCCCAAAACTTGTTCTGTTGCTTATTACCTGACTTCAATATATTCTTATTATCGTTATCGTCCATATTCGTCAAAGCGTGATCTTCTGTTTTGTTTTCAATAGATATATTTTTCGTTGCTATAATGACTTTTATCGAATCTCCATCTGTATTCATTACTTTCAATTTATTATTTATTATTATATCTGGCTTGGTCTTTCCTTTTTTCGTGAAAGTCATTACTTTACCTGACCTTATAATATTGTCATCCTTAATACGAAAATGTTTTCTTGAAGCTATATGTAATACATCTGTTATATTTATTATGTCTAGGTTCACCGTTTTTAAAAATTGTTTATCTTTTACTTTTCGAACATCTTCCATATGATTCGATGAAATTAATTTTAATAAATTTGTCTGAGAATGCATTGATGAATCAATATCTGTAGATTCTTTTAGGTGATTACCTCTTTTAGAGCTAGTCACACGGTAAACAGTATTATTATTTATATCACTTGCCTGCAATGACTTATGTGGATTCGAATCGTTTACTTTTGACTTTCGCGTAAATTTTGTATCTTCCTCTGGAGTATCTTTTTCTGAACTAGTTGTTGATTTGTAGCTTCTGTTTTTTAACCGGCTCATGTGATAAACATCATGACTCATATTATAGTTGGGCACCTGTGCAATAACATATACTCCTGTACTTTGTACTCCTTCGTTAAATAGATGCGCCAAATGGCTACGAT